>APFE030881305.1:0-18810 GCA_000404065.3 Pinus taeda | reverse complement strand
AACACATGCTTGAGGCATTAATAAACCGTTTGGAATAGGAGCATGGAGGATCAGTCATACAAAATGAAACATCCCAAAACACCACAAGTAATGATGTACGTTGATATTTGGAAAAGGTAAAATTTCCAAAGTTTTGGGGGTCCACTGATGGTCAATATAGAGAGGCATGGTTGGAAAATATGGCTGTGTGTTTTACCCTAAGAGATTGCACCTCAAACATGAAGGCCAAGATGGGTATATTCTAGCTAAAGGGAAACACACTACTTTGGTGGAAGACATTATTAACCCAATTGGCGATGGATATATCAGAAGTAACGTGGGAGCTATTTGAAGAAAAAATTAGAGAAAGTTACTTGTCAGAGGAGTTCCTTGAGAGACAACTAAATGAATTCAATTCATTAAAGAAAGGGAGTCGTTCACTACCAGAGTATGAGGCACGTCTCATGGAATTACTCTGTTATTCCCCTCACCTAAACACAGAAAATCTCAAGGTGAACAAATTTGTGTGTGGATTAAATGTTAGAATTCGAACCAAGGTTAGAATCTTAATGCCTCGCACCTTGCATGAGGCAGTTCATCGGGCAATCATTACAGAGGAGGAGATCATGAGCAATGAACATAGTAAGTCAATAAGGCCCACAGGATCAGGAGTACCAGGTAGAAGCAATATGAAACGTAGAAATTTGCAAGAGTGTCTTGTGCTAATCATCAAAGGTGGTCAGGAAGAAATGAAAGAACACCATATAGGCATCCAGCTCAACATCCGCATAGGGTACCGCAACAAACTCGTCAACCACAACTGCACCGACCTATGTGATAGCACCAAGTCACACCACCTCAGCACCGATCTTCTTTCCAGCAAAGTTCCAGACCAACTCCCAATTCAGTTGGTAGTAGGAGCCAAGCCCTAGGAGGGGGTGTTGGACTTGTGGAGGTCCTCACTACGACAGGGATTGCCCTCAAAAGACAGGTAATACAAACTCAAATAAGAAAGTAACTACAGTGGGGGATCTAGGGAAGGCTCATCACATCCATGCAGCGGTGAACAATCTCTAGGTCGAACACCAGTCCATTGTGTTGGAAACCTCAGGTAATATTGATGGTATGAGTTTTGTCATTTTAATAGATGCAAGGGCTACTGATTCATTTATTTCTCTAAATGAATTTTCAATGATTAAACATAAAGCAACTCCACAGTATGAATTTAGACATGTAGAAATGACATGTGGTATGAAAAGAAATGTAGGAAAGATGGTCAAGGATTGTGAGGTGGACCTAGGTGTATGTAAGATGAAGGTATCCTTGTACTCTATAATTGTAGGAGTTTATGACATAGTTATAGGAATGGATTGGTTGGAGCTACATGAGCCACTCCTAGACTACAAAGACTAGATTCTACATTTCACCTACGATGACGGCCAAAGAAAATCATTAAGGGGAAAGAACCGAGGGGTGTCCCTAAGATTCATCTCCTCCATGCAACTAATGAAATTTAGGTGAAAGGGATGTCAATTGTTCTCAGTGGTAGCTCCAAATGAAAAGAGTGACTCTGAAGACCTTGATAAACACCCATTCCTTATTGAATTTAAGGATGTATTTCTTGAAGAACTACCCAGGCTACCCCCAAAAAGGGAAATTAATTTCACCGTTGACCTTAAACCAGGCACGAAGCCTATTGCAAAGGAAACCTATCATATGTCGGCTCCAAAGCTAAAGGAATTGCAGATCCAATTAAAGGAATTATTGAACTTGGGGTTCATATGACCTAGCACATCTCCATAGGGAGCCCGTGTGATTTTTGTCAAGCAAAAGGATGGGTCTTGGCAACTGTGCATTGATTACCGCTAGTTGAATAAAGTGACGATAAAGAATCAATATCCTTTGCCAAGGATAGATGACTTATTTGATCAAATGAGGGGGGTGACTGTGTTTTCAAAAATAGATCTGAGGTCGGGATATCATTAGTTGAGAATCAAAGAAGAAGAGATTTCAAAGACAACCTTTAAAACAAGATATGGGCATTATGAATTTGTAGTTTTACCCTTTGGACTGAAAAATGCCCCAGGTGTTTTCATGAGTTTGATGAACGAAATATTTTGGGATTACTTAGACAAGTTTGTATAATTCTTTATCGATGAAATTTTGATCTACTCAAAGACCCCAGAAGAGCATGACAAACAATTGAAGGTAGTTCTACAATGTCTTAGAGAAAACCAATTGTACGGGAAGTTGTTAAAGTGTTCCTTTTACCAAACCAAGATTCATTATCTTGGACACATTATCTCTGGGGAGGGTATCACAGTAGACCCAATAAAGATCGAGGCCATCATGGAATGGCCAACACCAACCAATATTCATGAAATACAAAGTTTCATGGGCATGGCAAGGTACTCTCGTAGATTTGTCGAAGGGTTTTCAAAAATAGCAAACCCCATTACCGAGCTCCAAAGAAAGAACAAGATATTCATCTGGACTGAAAAATGTGAAGAAGCTTTCCAAAGGTTAAAGGTGTTATTAACGACAACACCAATTTTGAAGGTGTTGGATATGGAACAAGAATTTTTGGTTTGCATTGATGCCTCCAAGGAAGGGCTGGGTTGTGTGTTGATGCAAGAAGGAAGAGTAATAGCCTATGCATCAAGGAAACTCAGAACCCATGAAGAAAACTATGCAACCCATGATCTAGAAATGGCAGAAATTGTTTATGCACTAAAGATTTGGAGGCAATACCTTCTAGGAAGGAAGTTTGATCTTAGGACTGACCATTGTGGACTACAACACATATTCACTCAAGATCACTTAAATGCTAGGCAAAGACAATGGTTTGAGCTAATTAGTGAATATGATTTTGACATCACTTACATCAAAGGAACAATAAATAGGGTGGTTGATGCTTTAAGTAGGAGGCTGCGGATATTTTCAATGATTCCCTTAAAGACAAATTTGAGGGAGAAACTACTTGAATTACAAATTAAAGACACCTGGTATCAGGAGGTTAGCAAAAGTTTGAGAGAGGATGAAATGAGGGTCCCAAAATATGAAGAATACTCCCTTGATAATGATGGGCTACTATGATTTTGGGGAAAGATATATGTACCACCGAATGAAGATATACACCAATTAATCTTAAATGAAGCACATCACGTAGTATACATGGCACACCCTGGAGTTAAGAAGATGAGTGTGGACCTAAAACCACTCTTCTTTTGGAAAGGGATGAAGAAGGACATCATGAACTTGGTAGTAAGATGCTTAGAGTGTCAACGAGTAAACGTTGAACACAGGCATCCAACAAGTTTATTGCAGCCCCATGAGATACCAAAATCTAAATGGGAAGTTATATCAATGGACTTCATTATGGGACTACCAGTGACCTCAAGAAGACATGATTCCATATTTCTAGTAGTGGACACGTTGACCAAAAGCGCCCATTTCATACCAGTTAAGACTACATATAAGGCACTAGAAATCGCAAGGGTTTTTATTAATGAGATCATGAGATTACATGGAGTGTCTAGGAAGATCATATCTGATAGGGGAGCAGTCTTTACAGGAAGATTTTGGACCAATTTCCAAGAAGATTTGGGAATCCAGTTGAACTTCAACACTGCTTATCACCCAGAGACAGATGGGTAGATAGAGAGGACAAATCAAATCCTTGAGGAAATGCTTCAAATGTATGTGATGGACTAAGAAAAGAGATGGGAGGAGTTTTTACCACTTGTGGAATTTGATTACAATAATAGTTATTAGAGTTCCATTAAGATGGTGCTATTTGAGTTATTATATGGAAGACCTTGTAGAACACCTCTCAGTTGGGACCGACTAGAAGACCGAGTATTAATAGGACCTAAAGTGGTGCAAAAGATGGAAGAACAAATGACTATGATTAGGAGAAGGCTAAAATAAGCGTAAGATCGACAAAAGAGCTATGTTGATGCTCATCGGGTAGACCGAAGTTATGAAGTGTGGGATAGGGTGTTCCTGAGAGTAAGGCCCAAAAAAATCCCTATAAAATTTGGAAAGGGAGCAAAATTGTCTCCATGGTTTGTGGGACCTTTTGAGATCTTAGAAAGGAAAGGGTCGGTGGCATATAGGCTTGCCTTGCCTCCATCTTTAGCACATATGCATGATGTGTTTCATGTTTCTGTTTTACGTCATTATATTTCAGATCCTTCGCATATTATTGACTTTGGTGATTTGCAGGTTTCAGACGAGGGAACAGTGATGACTGAACCAGTTTGCATACTAGACCAATGAACTTTGCAGCTTAGACGACGGTTACTGGACCAGGTCAAGATCCAGTGGGATAATTATAGTCCTAGTTCAGCTACTTGGGAGGACACCGAGGAGATGCATCACCATTTTCCTTACCTATTCCAAGGACTTCGAGACGAAGTATATTATTAAGAGGGGGTGTATGTAGTGCCCACTCTAGTTGACTGACAATGATATGACACTAACATTTATTTAGCCCTAAGGCCCACACATTATTCTTTGAGGACCTCAGGTTGAGGATCCATGCACATGACACTATTATTAGTGATTGAGATATTCATGGTTGTGATGTTTATGTATGCTTTCCACTGATATTATGACAGCATGAATGGTTACGTATCTTATCTATCGGTATTATGATGATTGTAACATTAAATAGTTAAGTTTGGTCTCTATTTGAATTTATGATGATGAGGGCAGTAAAGGATATGTATGCTCTCTATTAAAATCATGATGATGAATAAATTTGATGGATAGGTATATTTCCATTGATGTTACGATACTAATAGCTTAATGAATATGTATGTTTACATTGATGTTAATGATGATAGCCATGATGTATGTGTCCCCTATGTTACCTACTTTCATTAGTTCAGGCTTACAATGAAAAATGATGTGAATGACTAGGAGTTGTTAATGATGCTATTATGACAACGACTAACACTGAGAAATGTTGTTACTGATGATTATTGAGTATGGCAGGAAACCATCAGAGGCACTCGCATATGACGAGTTGATGACACCTGGTTTGATGAAAATTTATATTATTTTATCTTTGAAATTCTAAGTTGATTTTGAAACCTTCCATATATGTTTATCTATATTCTGATGATATGTTAATGGTTGCAGGCACAAATTAGTTGCTTAACCGAATGACTCACATATGGGTTGTGGGGTTGTACAAATGGATGGAACTACATGGGAGGGTTGGGACAATGTCCCTGATCTCACCCACTAGCACTCTCGTTGTGACTTGGGTTGGAAAGGTTGGAACACCTTCGCCTTGAAGATCACAATGCCATGAGGGTAGGTCCCAAAATTGGGTCACTCATGAGGATTTTACCGGGGGGCGCGCATCAAGGTGGATTCCTTGGTCCTCGACACCATTAGTCTCACTATAGCAGGCAACATAATAAATGATAACGGTGTATGAGTTGCACCTATACTTTCCCGTCGTAGTCACTGAATGCTTGAAGGGCAAGTGGTGTGGCACCCTTGGAACTTCAAGGGAATTTCTTGAAGGGCACGACCAACTTGGCACCCTTGGCATCACAAGTAAACTATTAGGCGTGGCATCCTTGGAGCTGCAAGGGAAGTTCTTGAAGGGCATGACCAAACTTGGCACCTTGGAATTATAAAAAAAAATTAATTGATAAATATAATCAAGAAATTAAATCTAGGCAAATTACATCAAGGGAAAATGATGTTAGAAACCGAGGTAATTAAATCAAAAATAAAACTTGGGTTAAGAGGATCATAGGAAGAAATAAAATAGATTACCTTAAAAACTCTACCCTTCCCATGTTGGATAATATTAGGAAGATTATGTAGTTAATTAGGTAAAATGGGAAAGGGGGACATAATTGTAATGATAACGATTAATCCTAAACTAATTAAACCTAGTTAAGAGAAGAGGAAGGTGAATTAAAATAAGAATAATAAATTAAATTTAGAGAAATGTAGAGAACTTCCATGTGGCAACAACCAACATAAGAATATCCATCTAAGAGATAGATTTAGTTAAATTAGGGAGTAGATAAGGGGATCAAATCTTGACTCATTAATTGACTGTAGTAATGAACACAAATTAAGGAATAAAAAGGGGGATAAAGAGGCAACTAGGAGAAGAAATAGGAATCTTGTTGAGGTGAGGAAACTACTAGTTTTAAATTAAAATTTAAGTAAATAATTTTGGGAGACCTCTGATGAGAGAGTGGCACATGAGTGGGTGAATAATCAAGCTATTGAATAAAAAAATAATTAATTATGCATGACATGCCAAGTGTCACCTATGAGGACTCCTATAAAAGAAGGGACAAGCCATGGGAGATGGGACTTCTGGGAACTCTATTGTTGGATGGATGAAATGATGTCAGAGCAGTGATTATGAAACTATATTGAGTTTGGTGAGGTAGAGGATTTTAGAGAGGGGACTCTTCAGCCAAAGAGTTCTCTCCTCTACTAGCTAGTGCATTCCTCCATTGTACAACCTCATTGCTGCTCGGGGGTCCGCGGCGAAGAAGAGTACCCAATGATATGGCTGGGGGGGTAACCGGGGGATCTTCGCATTTGGATCAAGTACGTCGTCATTCCCTCACGGAGGTGACTGACAACAAGGGAATACCAGTGATACATATGTGTTGCAATACTATTTGATCTTAGTTAAATGTATGCAAATGTTATGATATGTTTCCTGAATTGAATTTTAGGAATGTGTTAAACGGTGCTGAATAAATTGAATTTCTAATGTGTTTCTCTTTTGGTTGTATTTTGCTTTGATATATATATATATATATATATATAGTATGGATGTGGTTTAGTAGAACACTTTTCGATTTGGGGTTTGATTTAATATCATTTTCAAACAAGTTGTAATTTTAACCTCGAATAAAAGAGTGCTACTAGTAGCACCATTTTTATTTAATGGTTTCTTTTAAGGTCATCGCAATATTATGAGGTTTTAAGACCATGGTAGAAAAATGTTATAATTTTAATACCAAAAATAAGAAAAGTGATTCTAGGAGCTCTACTTTTTGAAACATGGGTAAAATAAATCATTGATTGTGACCTCCTAAAAAAGTAAAAACTTTAAAGGGTTCTTGTCAAGTTGGTAACTATGGTACTTTATTTTCTAATATTAGAATTATAAAGGCAATCAAAATTACTAATTGAAATTTAAAAATAAAATATGAATTCATAAATACATCTTTCTTTCTCATCATTGTCATTCATCAAACAATAATATCATATAAAATCTTTCATTCTATTTAGCTACATTGTAATGGGATTAACATTGTTGTTTCTCATCTTATTCATTATAGTCATCAATTTGTGTAGTTGAGCAATTTATTCTTCTTCTTGAATGCTAAAAATGCGAAGAAAACACTTTGAAAACATAGATAATGGCAAATAGCAGAACATGCTTATTGATTATTCCTATGGTGTAAAGTATATCAATGTAGAGGAAATTGATGCATAGGAATCCAAAATACCATCAACGGACAGACGAACATGATGCAAGTGGTATTATTTGTTATAAAAATGGTAGACAAAAATGTGACAATTTAGGTATTTTTGAAGAGGGCTTTATAATAGAGCCATATTCCATTATCCATTATTGAGACAAGAGGCTTATTCTACATCCTAGTACGATGGGATGTGTAAGTATCCATTTTAACACACACACACACATAAATAGAAAAATAATGTTCACTATAATAAGAAAAATGAATAAGTTATAAAGTAATTAAAAGTAAAAAGAATGTTTAAATCTTATACTTTTCAAAAATGTTTGAACAAAAGATTTAAATAAACTATTTTAAGATCTATATTAACTAATTTATGTCGATGTCAACTTCATAAGTATCTATATATAGAAAAAAATCGTTAAAATAAAATATTTTAATGTGTTGTATAAATAAATATTCAATGTAGATTATCAATAAACTAGTACAACCACATTAAAAATATTAATGTGGTTGATATAGTCCAAAACTTTATAAATATAACAAAAAAATATATTGCAACACTAAGAATGCCTTACCAATGCACACTTTTACTTGATTAACCATGTATAAAAAGGTTATTAGACAACTTTAATTTGAGAAAAAAAAAGAAATTACACATCTTATTGTAAAATGGACCATTTGCTTAAATATTAACTTCTCCATCTAATTAGAATATGAACTTATTAGAATTGTAATAATCTCAAAATGGTAAGAAATTGGTGGGTGTGGAAAAATCTGGACCATTTTGCTCAGTAAAATTTGCTTATATATTAATTTCCACAGCTAATTAGTATATGAACTTATTACAATTGGAATAATCTCAAATCCCTAGGAAATTGGTGGGGGGAGCCATGTGGCACGAATCTAATTTAATTTGAGAAAAAAAGAAGAAAAGAAATTACACATCTTACTGTAAAATGTACTATTTTTTCCAAATAAAATTTGTTTATATATTAATTTTCCCATATAATTGGAATAATTTCAAATCCCTATGAAATTGGTGGGGAGAGGGCATGAATCTCTTTTTTTAAATTTATTAAAAGTCAATGCAACCTAACAAACTCTTTAACACAATACAATAATTGATAAACATCAAGACTAATATGAATTAATATTGAAATATATTTAAAAACATATTAATAATAAAAAACTATTTTAATCTGCATGATAAAATGTCTAGATGTACATGTTATGTAAAATATTTAACCATTTTAATTTTCCTGATAAAATGTCTAAATACCATTATTAATTTGTGTCCAATTACCAAGATATTTAATACATGATCTAAAAAAAATATAATTATATATATATATAAGTTTTATGGTTAACTTTTAGTTAGTTTTATATTTATTTTTAAAATAACAAACTTAAATAAATAAAAATTAACACATGAAGTAGTACTTAAATAGAACACTACTAAATGAGAGAGGACTTTAAATAAACAATGAGAATTACCTATAACACACTCTATGGTAAGCCTAGTTATGACCTCACATTCAAATATCTAAGATCCATCTTAAATAGGGATCTAACATGAATCCAAGAGGGATCCAATTTCTTCATGTGCATTTTTCTTTTATGAGTAGACATTATTTAAATGTTTTGTGTGTATCTATATATATATAAAATATATATAGATTTTTAAATTATCTATATATTCACTGAGATGATCAAAATTTCAATTTTGATGATGGATGAACAAGTTACACATTATACTAGATTGTAGAATGAATCTCTTGACTCAACAAGAAAAATACACATGAAACATAACACATAAAACAAATAGAATGGTGAGAAAATATTGAAAGGTAAAATCGGTGGAAGAGAATTACGCAATACCCATAGTGTACCATATGTGTATCAAGGACCTCACATTCGAAATACGAAAAATGAAAAACACATGGAACGGTCTGACAGGAGGGTAAGGTTGGAAGAAAAACAGAATATTACATAATGCCATTCATGTCAATGAATCCAAACAAGTCATTTCAAATGAAACCATATGGAACGGTCTAACTGGAGGGTAAGGTTGGAAGAAAAACAGAATATTACATAACGCCATTCATGTCAATGAATCCAAACAAGTCAGTTCAATGCACATAACAACTCTCGACTCGTCTCGCTATTTCGACCCGAGGTGAAATTTGTTAGGCAAATTGCCCATCAAATACGCTCCAAATTTTTCCATGCCTATCAATATTCCTTGTTAGAATAATCAAAACGAATACAGAAATATTAAGGGGGCCGGCCCACGTGGTCTCGCCGTCAATGCACTTATGATGATGTGTACCAACAATGAATATAATAATCAAAAGGATTTCGGATATATGTTGGCTAATTTTTTAATATGTGCTGAATTGACTAGAGTTACGCTGATTGTACCCTGATTGTTTGTCTGGTGGACATCTGTCCCTCCTCGGAATTCTACAAACCCGCCTTGGTATTGTGTTTTACACCTTCGCGCTCATTTGGTTTTCGTTGTTTCTCCCGGTCATTTGCTCTGTGAGCTCTCGGCGACCCCTTGCAGCTTCTGTTGTTTTCTTTGTATTTTCCTAAGGCTTGTCCGCCTGGTTTACTGAGTTACGTGCTCCTGGTAGCCTTCTCGGCCCCGATCGTTTGGGATTCAGCCTGGAAATCTTCTGTTCGCCCAGTGATTCGTTGAAACCCTGATAAGGTTTGCGTTATTATATTCTTTTGTTTGTATGTTCATTGTCACTATGCGTTTGGAGTCTGCCTTAGTGGGTCTTTGCCTCTGTGCATCTTTTATCGGTTGTTGTCTGTGTTTCATGAGGGTTTACAGTTAGTTGATGACCGCATGGTCCTTGGTGACATCTTCTTCAGCGCTGGTTCGTTTCCTCACAAACTCGACAGGCTTATGGTGGTGTTCTCCGTCGATTCCTCCGCCAACTCACCTGGTAAGTCACAGTTCTATGCTAGACATTTGCACCCCTCTTTTCCCTGAGTCTAACGTCTTGGCTCCTTTGTGAGCAGGAGGGTCATTCGATGTGTAGTTGCGGCTATGGCTTGCCTGTCAGGTAAATATGCACTGTGTTTTTATTCAGTCATTCCATTTCCAGTTCTCTGTATTTTATTACTTGGAACCTAATCTTGTTCTGTTTGTTTTCTTCACAGGTGGAGCTGCTTGAGGGTCTCGGCACTTGGCCTCTCAGCTGTCCCAAACAAAATACGGGTAGCGTCACTCTATTCATTGTGGTTTGCTTGACTTGGTGTTTACGACTTGTAGGGTTGGTATTTTCTTATTGGCCTTGAGCCGCTATCTGTTCTCGGTTCTTTGGTCGTTAGGCTTTGTCATTGATTATGGAAACGAGTTAGGGTCTTATGGGGTTGGCTTCTGTTTGTAGCTAGTTTTAATCCCCACGTCTGCGAACTGGGTTCGGTCTTTTATTTTGAGCAAAATGTGAACGAAAAATGAACTTTGCATCACTGTATTTTGTAACCCTATGAATTTTGTGCCGCAATAGATTAGATTGCTTTCGTAAATTCACATACCTGTTATGATTATTTAATGCCTCATTATTTTTTGGTTGTGCCGCTTGTAACTAGGCATTGTTGCTTTTCGTCCGACTTGACTATCTTCTTCTCCTGGTTCAGAACCTGTAGGAGTACATTGACAATATTCACATGATAAAATATTAACAAATGTTACACAACATTGATGACGCTGTAGGATTGTGTGTTCACAGAACAATAATTATATTTCTCTCTCTGTTTTTTTTTTCTTACACAGTTAAACCCCGTAATGTGCCATTTTCCCTCCTTTAATAGCACTGTTTCCAAACGGTTTTAACTGCTGTTGGTTTGTTCGGTTGGTTACATCAGTTGTTTCTTATGTGGAACTTTGCATAGTTGGCCAGTACATTTTGTTTTCATGCTTTTACAACAATAATGTAACTGTTTGGAAACTAATTACTACTGCTCCTAATTAAAAGTCATTACATTAATCTTAGGCATCATTACATTAATCTTAGGCAACTTTAATGAAAGAAAAGTAAATAAAAAAGAACAAGTATACTATCCATCCAGTGAATTGATTTCTCCGTCCTCTTCAGAAACCATATCAACCTCGCTTCTGTCTTTGCCCTGTCAACCAGATGCTCCTGCATCAAATATGACAGTTCAAATAGGACAGTTTTTTTCCAGATTTGAAATTTTTACCCTCCGATTACCACGGTTGATCAATGAAATTGGCCCGCACACTTCACAATCCCTTCCTTTATGTTACTGGTTGTTGTTTTTATTTTTATAGAATGCGGTGCTTTTCAATAATAAGTTGATGATTTGACTTTGATTGTTAGGGAGTTCCACCGAGATCAATTTTCTGGTAACATTCATGGCGATCAACTTTATTGGCGAATTGGACATGCACAAAAGTGACCTGACGTCCATAGAGGAGTTATAAATCAAATAAACTTCTAATTCTGATTTTATAAGGCCTCATGTCTCGTAAACATCGTATATCAAATCGTGTGAATGGAGAAACAAGTCTGAACTCAAAGTCAATAACAAATAATTAAACAAGTAACCTAACTCCCCTAATCGTGTCAAAATATCAAGTTTGTAAGTCACCATTCATGAATCCAAAGAAATGAAACACTAAGAATAATGCAAAGGCGATAAACATGACTCTGTACAAATTTGCAACCCTGTGACAAATACTTTCAAGCCTTAGAATTTACATTTGGTGACAAATAATGAGTGCTGGATCTCTATCAATCTTCAGCGAAATTACAAGCAGTGCTAGTGATATTTTTTTTTTCACATGGAAAGTATGGTGCGACAAATATTGAAATAGAGGCTGATAGACTGCCAGTCATTGCTCAAATTTGTAATGTTTGTCCACAGCTACAGAGAAGTCCCAAGTGCAGCTCGTTCCCTTTGGAATGACCACCAAATCTCCTGCAACAAAATCCACGTACTGGTCTGAAGATCCTTTCATATATGCTCTCACCTTACCTTTCACAAGGTAGAATGTTTCCTCTGCGTCGAATTTCAGTGGGAACTTGCCTGGAGGACATGCCCATCTGCTACACAGAAAATAGTTCAGAAAATAGTTAAGGAGTTTGCTGGGTAGTTAACTTCTACTTTTACTTTAAATACCCTTCACTAAAAACATCTATAGAAATATATTTTCAAAATATTCATTTTTATAGAAATACAATTCTCAAATTGTATGGGTGTGTAGATTTTAAGAATATTTCAAAATTTAACAAAATTATTTAAGTAACTCAGCTGTATTTATCATATTTTTAAAATCTACAATCCAATCATATTTTCATGCACTGGAGCTATATATATTGATCAACAAGAATTGGAATGAAGAGATGGAACTTACTTAGGCCAAGAGCGGATATCGAGATCAGACAAGCGAAACTGCGAGGGCCGCCTCTCGATTCTGACTCCATATTTCTCCTCTACATTCCCACACGCATCCTCATTCCCAATCCCTTCTGCCATATCAATTTGTTGTTAACTGATCGATCGACTGACTATTTATGATAAATCTATGACCTAAATTGGGAATTATAAGTTCTGTATTCGGACCCAATTCCCTTCATATTCTCCCATGGCATCAACGAACCAACCCAGTTTCTCCTTTCTGGAAACGCAAACCACTCCTGGAAAATGACAGGAAAAAGAAAGTAAGTGGGGTCAGATATCTATTGTTTTTAGTGTGATTTTTTTGGAAGTTGTTTTTTTTGTTTTTTTGGATTTTTAGTGGATTTTTTGGGTTTAATTTTTTAAAATGTGGCTTGAATGCATTGAAATCACAAGATTGATTGGTAAATCCTGTACAATAGAAAGACTCTAAGGGTTTTTCATGGTGCAGAATCCATATATACAATAAAAAAAACTAGTTTAAATAATATAAATCAAAATTTTACCTCAATTTTTTTCACTAAATTCCAATCCCAAAAACTCTAAAAAATCACACTGTAAACAACTTCACTGCAAAATATAAGCAAATATACCCAATGTTAGTGTTGGAGAGTAACTGTTTAGATAACGTGAAAAAGAATGGAAGGTCACAAGGTCAAAGGTAGAGAAAGGTTTTGTATGTTACATGAATGTAGCCCCTCCATTAACCGAGGTGCAAAAGCATGGAAGGTCACAAGGTCAAAGGTAGAGGAAGGTTTTGTATCTTATATGAATGTAGCCCCTCCATTAACCGAGGTGCACTTTGAGATGATCCAACGAGAGATCTCGTCTCCAATATCATTGGAAATATAGAAGTGATATGATGGTCGGCAGGTGTTATTTTCTTCTGGAACATTATACGTGAGATTTCAATTAAAATTAAATATCAAAATCATACTAACATTATTATTATGAAATATTATTAGGATTGATATAATTATATAAACGAAATAATTGATTAATATTGATAAACATCAAAACAATTTACATTTTGGTGAGCCTTTCATTTATTTTTAGGAACTAGGAATTAAAAGTTAGGGTGAAGCGAATTAAAAGTTAGGGTGAAGAAGTCACTCAAAAAGTTACCCAATTTGAGGGGCTAGGCACTAAAAATTAGGGTGAAGGGTTAATTCGAAAAGTTGGGCATTATAATGAACATAACACATAATTCTCCGGAAATCCTCATCAACAATAATTTATTGATTGTGGAAATATCTATGTTAAAATAATTGTAAATAAGTTTTATTGCAATACTATGTATTGCTAATATTACATGCTCAAAATTCATAACAAATATTCATATGATACATGTTTACATGACATTTAGGTGGACACGTTATTTTAATTGATTTTTTCAGATGATCTTTTCAAAAAACCTCATAACCAATTTTGAAATCAATAGGAACTCTTTATATGTGCATACAATTATGAATATTCCTTAGATGTTTTGTGGAAGTTAAATTTTGATGGTCCACTTGCTTTTTTTAAATAAATTAATTAAAATTCTAGAAGCCCAATTCTAAAATAAATATGTCTATCAACATAATTACAATCTTTCTTTTCTTTAAAAAAAGAAAAATTATGGTCTCGTTAATTTAACAATTTATGAAAGAAATTTATAATATCTTTGAAGCAATATGTCATTGCAATGGGACATAAGTTTCAAGGTTGCATTATCAATGTGATAGAAATTGTTGCAGTGGTGGAACAGTGGGAGATGCCAAGTATAGGTATACACTGAATATGTAATCTTCATGTAGGAATATTCCCTGTATAGGACCCCAAAGCATAACAAATTCATTGTAGAGGGAATCTTTAACTTACAAGAGGGATAGGAGCATGATATTAAGTTTCACATAGCAAGGATGGGACTTAAGGCTTGGGTCATGATTTAGAGTGCCCAAAAAGTATGGACTTAAGACCTAATAGAGTCTTATATCATTCATAGGCCATGCACAAATCCTTAAACTATCACATAGGATTTGCAAAGGAAATCATTTACCTATAAGAGAGATACAGACACCATCATGAATTTTTATGTAGAAAGGATGGGTCATATCCAAAGACGTTGTTTAGGATTGATAACTAGAGACTTAGACTCTAATAATTGTTTGCGGGGCTTATAAAGCATGAACAAGAACCTAACTATGACACACGGATCATTGTGAGAAAATTTGGCCTATAATTGGGATATAGGTGCTAGATAAGTTTAGTGCATTAACGACGAGTCTTCAATCTTAAGTCATATCACAAAGTCAAAAACCAAGGACTTAAACCTTAAAAATTGCCTCTATGGCTCATTGTCCATACATTAATCCTAGTGCCGCCACATAGGCCTTATAGAGGGAATATTTGACTTACAAATAAGTTATATGTACTAATTTGAAGTTTTTAAACCCATGAAATCTCTCGAGGCCTTAACCATTGTTCAAAGCTAAAAACCTATGATTTAGACTCTAGCATTTACTTTAGGGCCCATGACCATGCATAGGGACCTATACCACTATACAATACCTATAGAGGGAATATTTAACCTATAATTTTGATATGGGGAGCATTTTATGTTTTTTGGAAAGAAGGTTGGGTGTTAAGGATTGGGGCATGGCCTGGGCTAGTTGTAAACTAGTAAATAAATCCTTAACAACTGCTTTTGAGATTCATGAGACATGCATATTTCCCCAAACAACCATGCAATATTTATAAATGTTGTGTTTGACTTACAAGTGGGATATGGGTATTATTTCAACAATTTCCTCAACTAGGATAGGATTGTAGGACTAGGATAACATTTGGGTTAAAAGAAATGACTTCAGACCTAAGAGATGCTTATCATACTCATGTCACATGGGCTTATTGAGACTCATCTCTATTACATGAAACCTCAGAATGGTAAATATATCCTATAGATTACCCCTATAAGAATAATACAACATGTGGCAGCCAAGTGCATGAACCATGCAACATAATATTTCATGAACCTTGCTCTTCTCCCTATACCATATATTTCATAGTGAATAATAATATACACTATTTTCATAGTCACGTCTATTTAAAGAGATGAGGGATGCCAAATGCATTTGTAAGAATAATTACTTTTATATTTTAGGATGATTAAGAGGTGACATTTCTAAATAATTTATGCCTATATGTAATCAATGAAATAAGGGAGTGAAAATTAATAATACACTAATCCCTATAGTTCCAAACTATAAGTTTCTATTTCTATGTCAATTTATAACTTGAATGTATTAAATGAAGTGGAAAAACATGTCCATTACCAAATTAGAATCCAAAATGACAAATCCCACAGCTAAGTCAAAACAACATTGCAATCGCAAAACATTGTACACATAAGACATTACATTCAATCAAACCCTATAAATAAACCTTAAATAATTTTCTTCACAGACGATCGCTACATACTAATTTATGGAAAGTAGTGCTCAGCTTTCATAATTCAAATCTTGTATGGAAGGAAAAGTGCTAACTTGGGGACATGTAAGAAAAACACCTCTCGTGCACTATTAGTATCCAAAGGAAATATGAAACTCCATCTAATATTTTTTGATCCTCCGTAGAGTGGTGGTGGCATCTATATCTCTACAGGTCAATGAAAAAGTTGAAAAAATCATAAAATAGTTAATTTGCGTAGTGAATCAATCCTTGAAAATAAATGTACATTTTACTAAAAGGATGCAAATCTAAAATATGCAAATCACAATCCTTGAAAATAAATGTACATTTTATTAAGAAGATGCAAATCACAATGGTGCTTGAACTCATGAACATGAATTTTCCAACCATGTTGATAAATAGTCATTCTTTGACACTTTTTAATTATTGAAAATTTATTTGTCGTTTCTTCAAAATATTACTTATGCATAAGTTGAAGGAGGTAGTTTTAGAACAAATTTTATAACGAGAAAATGTATGTTGTTGTTAGCAATAGACAAATTCATCAAAGTAAATAAGAAAAAAGCTACAAGCACTGTATTTTTCTATTATGTTCTAGGATTTTCCTAAGAAAATATAAAGATTCATATATATTCATTCAGAAAGTGATGTATTAATTGGAAAATGCTACTAATGATATTGATATGATCTTAATGTTAACTTGAATTAAAAAGATTTAACTAAAAAAATATTAAAGATTAATTACAGTTAACTTTCTTCATCTTACCTTGGACTAAACTACCACAAATCATGCTCCTTTTGCCTACTTTATTCAATATTATGCCAACATAATTAAATTCTTGAACAATCACATGAAAGATAGTGGATATGTCAATCCATGAAAACATATAGGCCACAAGTAGTTTGAATTAAGTCATTTTCATGAAATTTTAATATGCACCTATCACTTCCTCATAATATAAAAATTTACTTTTTCCTTTTATAAACACATTTTAATGATACTTTTAGGATGGGTTTCAGGACTTTTGATAGGCTATAAAACGTAAAATTTATATCCTTGCTATCAACATCATAAATTATAAAAAACTTATTGTAATTTTAAATTATATTTCTATATTCCTCATAAATACAAAATGTATTTCATAACTAATTGTCTAATTCTTAATTAAGAGGGTCAAAACTTTCTTTTTCTTTTACCCCGACTAGGCATTCAACAATTAATACATATCTAATTTTTAACTAATGTGACTAAAATTTTCATTTTTCCTCCACTAAATTCCCCTCTTAATTTCCATTAATCTAATATTGTTATTTTATATTTATGAATATATTGACCAAGTTATTTTGCAATTTTCTAACTTATTATTATCAATTTGACGTGAAAGGATAAGGATAAGGATAATGAAACCTTTAAAATATATTTTTATATTCCTCATAAATACAAAATGTATTTCATAACTAATTGTCTAATTCATAATTAAGAGGGTCAATACTTTCTTTTTCTTTTACCCCCAACTAGACATTCAACAATTAATACATATCTAATTTTTAACTAATGTGATTAAAATTTTCATTTTTCCACCACTAAATTCCCCTCTTAATTTCCATTAATCCAATATTCTTATATTGACCAAATTATTTTGCAATTTTCTTAACTTTTTATTATCAATTTGACATGAAAAAATAAGGATAATGAAACCTTTTATAAATATATAAATGAAATCATAGTCCAATTTAAGATGCATTGAATTAGTTATATTTAATATATTCTTAACTCTTTCCTTTAAAAAAAATAGAATTTTAATAAAATATGAATTTTTTAAAATTAAAGGATTACAGCCATTTTTAAGTCCAAACATTTTAATACACACTAATGGAGGTTCTTCCAAAGCTAAAAATTGTTTTTAATCAATATTTTGATGGACCACATTGACCTAATTTAAAATTTTGATTTGAAAATAATTGTGATCTATTTAAAAACTCTCCATACAATTCAATATTATGTTAAATGACACTTTACATGTGAAGAACCATGGGAATATTCACTTAGATAGTGGACAACGTTGATCATTATACGAATAATGATGAATCGCATGCAAAGCAAAATGTGATATTCTAACCGTGGAAAGTGGTGGAGGTTGGATGTAAGTGAACAAAGTTCTTATTCACACTACAACACGAGATTTTGAAACCATTATCTATAAACAATCCTAAAGATTTTTTTTTAAGCTTTGTGAATAACATTTTCATTGTTGGGATATAATGGTGGTACTAATGCATATCATACCTTCCAGAATAGGTTAGGGATATCCTTTTGCATATCACTTACCCATTTCTACGGGTTCATTGAAGCTTACATTCATTTTGGAACATCTCATGGGTACTCAAGCATTTTATCTAAACCTCAGAGTTTGCACTTTTTTAATTTAACTTTTGAGTAGTTCTTCCACCATTA
>APFE030881299.1:5556-45945 GCA_000404065.3 Pinus taeda | reverse complement strand
CCTTGAGGGTTGAGCACAGCCCTCTGCATAGAGTCATAGCAAACAGCACACAAGTGGATGAGGTCAGGGAACTGGTTGACCTGGGGCATCTTGAAGATTGGGAGGGAGGACTCCCAAATGCCTAGAATATCTGTTCCATCTCTGTGCTTAGCCCTGAGCTCATTTAGCAAATGAATGTGAAACGTGCATTTGGATGGGGTGTCCTCTGAGATTTGGTAATCTAGGTCTGCCAAATCTTGCCAGTCCAGCTCTCTTTGAGGAGCATTCAAGGGAGTAACATTGAGGGCTACTGATGCTGAGGGGGTATCCATGTCTGTTCAAATGTTTCTTGAAATGCTGAGCGTGCTAGCTGAGAAAAATGGAATTTGAGAGGAACGCAGAGTAATAGGATTGCTCTACAGCAGAATAGGATAGTCCTGGGATCTCTGAGAAGACTTCTTATACAGTTTAGCAGACCTCCTTTGACAATTTAGGAGCAGGTTATGAGTTCACGATTGCGCGAACAGAGAAGGGTTTTCACTAAAATTGAAGTGTAAAATGGCTCTGCCAATATAATTCGACCTCAAATTGTCCAGGGGAGATAGGATATACTTGGTTTTCTGGTGAAATTTCAATGTTCTGCCGTGTCCAGGTGTATTTTACAAGTAACTGTGAAAAAACCAGTTTGCGAGGAAATGGACGGGCAAATACCTGTTTAACCAGTAGCTCGGGACGAAATAGTTGTTGGGTTGGCGCTTTGAGCTTCTGCAGATGGTCTGGAGTAGGCTGGTAGACTGTTTGTCATGATGTGCATGCAGACAGCACAGAGGTTCTTTTCACAGAAAATAACAGAAAATCGCAAAAAAACCGTAAAAATATGACCTTTTTGCTTTATTGGCGCGTTTTTTGAGTGACGTCAGCATGTGGGTCCAGGTTGGATGACGTCAGCAGGACGTCATCAGGTGACGTGGCGGCTTGAGACCGGTCCACGGGGGCGATGAGGTGGCGGCCAGGTGGGCGAATGGGGGACGGGGTGCGCGGTTGTGGCATTAACGTGGGTAACATCAGGGCGGGGACGTGGGAGGACAGGTGTCACCATATCGGGCCCCCTCCTGCACGGCAAGGAATCTGTCAGAGGGGGCTCCGACGGAGTTTGGCAGCGACGCGTGTCCCCGCGTGACGTAAGCGTCTGACAGATATCGGAAGGTATCTGTCGGACGTCGGGGGCCTTCCGAAACTCATGAGAGCCGTTGATTTGCGGGCGCACGATCTGACGGCTGTCGGGCGAGGGACCTGCACGGCGGATAAAGTCAAGATTTATTAATGGTCGGACGTCGGGTTCCTCCGAAATTGCTATTGGCTGCAGATCTGGCAAGGCCGCGATCGGATGGTCATCGGGTCGATCAACTGCACGGAGGATAACAGTGAGTGGGCGGGTTATAAAATAATATTTCTCGACAAGTGTGCCCGGCGGGACCCTCTACTTTATGAATGAATTTCAATGGTTTTTGATGATTTTATTAATAGAATCATATTTACCCGCCAACATTAGAAAACGGAAAAAAGAAAGGTATTTCATGCAAATTTTATACAAGGCATATGGGGCAAAACTTTAGGAAAAGGGGGTTTTGATAAAATCATATGAAAAGGCGCACATTGGTTATCAACCTTAGGATAAGGCGGGGAAAGGCATGTTTTCATGATATTTTTTCCCTTTAATGGTATAAGGGTGTCAAAAAGGGTTTCTTTAAGGGTTTTCAGGCAAAAATGGAGACTTGGGTAGGGGGATGGGTTCAAATGGAGAAAAGGGGTTAGACATGGGTTCTTGACCTTAACCAGATGTTAATTCAATTCCCAGGGAGTGAAAATTATGGCTATAGTGCCAAGGAGGGGATATTTATACATTGTGTGGGGTTTATACACCATGGTGTTATAATAATAGGGGGAAATGGAGTATAAGGAGCTAGATAATAGAGTTAGCTGTTAATGTGGGGGAAAATATGGATGAGGATCAGTACAACAAAGTTTTCTTGAAAACAACTTAGTGTAAAGAGTAGATCAAAATGAAAAGATTTTTGCACAAGAAATGTGGCTTTTAAAGGCCATAAGAACCATCACAAAGCCTTAAGTTTCTCTTATGTACACAACTTGTGAAGGGGTGTTAGTAATGAGTGATATACAAATGGAAAAAGGAGGTTAGTCATGCTCCACTGTGTTACTTTGCCTGTACATGGTTAGCAAAGTTGATCTTGGAAGAAACATCACTTCTGCAACCCCATCTGCCTACCCAACTAATTTGCCTAACATTTTTTATTCCTTCTTAGAGGGTGCACTTGAACTTGCAAACCTTTGTGTGCCTTTTCTTTTACATTGGCTTTTTTGCTTTCATTTCCTATCTAATACTACCCTTATTCCTTCCAAGGCCCCAGATTAAGCAGTTGGAAACCTTAGTTTCTCTACCTAGCTACTGATCTGCCAAGATTAAACAGTTTGGACAGATTTCTTTCTCTATTCTACAACATAAATTGAAAACATGGCATGATCCAGATTAGACTGTTGGGTCATCCATCAAAACTCTGTAATATGCAGGCATATACACACCTTCTCTTTTCTTGCAAATATGGAGCCTTTGTAGCAGCAAAGTGGAGCATATTTGGCACTTGTATTTGCCAATCATGAAATATGAAACCTATTGGTATAGGTATCCAACAAGCTAGACTAACTGGAGAGAAATCAGACTATGAATGATGTAATTTGATTTTAGTTTTACTTTCTTTGCAATCTTTGATTTCCTTGAGTGCAGTAGCTTAAATCATTTTTCTGTATTTAGACAACAACAGAGATGATAGTTTCATAATCAGTAGTTCATTAATTACTTGTTTTAAATAGCAGCATATTTTAATTCTTGATTCAAGTATTATTTTGCACTAGTATGATCTAAGACCTTCTGAAGTGTTAACTTTTGGGAACCCTTATAAAGGACATAATTGCCGTAAAACCTATAACCATACTTGCCTTCTAGAAACTTAGGAATAGGAATTCCATAAACAAATATAAAAACCCCCAAAAAAAACAACATAAAAATCAAAAATGACAAAAGTAAGAAATAGGTTATCTTGCACATATAGTGCGCCACACTTCGTCAGCTTACGAATCCCGGAGTGATAATTAATGTAGCAATTTAGGACACACTAAATTGAACAAACAACAGGATAAGGTAGGAACACATAATACATCATTAAATTGACCATTGTCTAGATGAATAGTTCAAGTCCCTACAACACTAAGAGATCTATCATCACCAACATATATATTTTTAGTGTTACAATCATTTAAAGAAGAAAACATGGCCTTTTTTTGCCATGTGATAAGAAGCTCGAGAATCAATGAGCTACTCATGAGAATGAGAAGAAGAAGATAAATTTAGTGCATAACTAGATCAAGATGCTTGAAAACCACATGCAGAAAGTGTTATTCCTGAAGATGAAGTTGAACTTGAAGAGTGCTCCGAATGGATGTTATGCTTCTTCATTGCTGCTTCCAAGGTTTCCATCTTCTTAAAGCATTTGGATTCTAAGTGGCCATCATGATTACAAAAGTTGCAATGTCTATCAGTCTTCTTCCCTTTGTTTTTATTTGCCTTATCATTTTGTTGGGTTGATTTTTCATTGTGAGACTGAAATTGCTTAGGACCCTTGTTCAGTTTAGGACCATTCTTTTTAGGATGTTGCTTCTTAGGATTCTTCGAAATTGGTTGTTGCTAGGCTGCTAAGGCTTTCTTAAAAGAGTTACTAGTATTAAGAAGACCAAAATGTAAGAGTTTTTCTTGTTCCTTTTTAAATAATCACAAAACACATCAAAAGAGGGGGACTTGTAGTCTTGTCCTTGATAAATAAAGACTTCTGTAGTAGAATGGAAGGTAGAAACAAAAACATAGTAGGCAGGTCCTAACTTAGTATGAATGGAATAGATGAGGCTGCCTTCTTCCCTCTTAACCTTAACACCTTCTAATAGAAGTCTAAGGGTCTTGAACTTGGACAAAAAATCTTCAATGGAAGAAAAATTATTGGGGTCCAATGTAAGAAACTCATTTTCAAGTTGATGGGCTCTAATTTCATTTTTAATTCCAAAAACAATACTGAGATTTTTCATTGCTTCATCAGTGGTATCAATTTCTGCGATGGAATCCCAGGTCTAGAGAAATAGACATCTCTATCAACCCAGGTGCTTGATCTTTCTTATTTTCCCAATTGACTTGCTTATCTTCATCTGAAGGTTTAGATTCTTCGCCTGAGGCTATTCTATAAAGACCTTTGATTCTGAGTAAATCCACCATGTAGGATAACCATTGGAAGTAGTTGATGTTGTCAAGAATAATTAGGCATGGAATTTCCATTTTAAAAGAAACTAAAGATTTAGGTTCTGAAATTAAGCGTTCCAATGGAAAAATATCAAAAAATGCCGATTAAAAAAACGTCTCTGAAAATGGTTTCCGGATGAAGAAATTATGGCTTTTTGAAGAAAAATTGTTGAAGATGCCAATGAATCACGTGAATGTTTGGAAGTTTATGATAATGTTATATTTTAGAAAAAATCCCCCCCTCTCCAAACTTAATTTAATTAGCTCACTTAAAAAAAAAATTACTTTATGTGACCCACTTTTATAAATAAGTGAGTCATTTTTACAATGGTACTTTATGAACTGTCCACTAGATTGTAACTTAAATAAAAGGTAAAGTGACTTTAGAATTATAAGTGACTCACTTTTTATAATGGGTGATAACACTTTTACATAAAGTAACTTTAAAACATAAGTTACATGTACTTTTTGAGAAAATAACTCAATAAAAAGAAAGACTTGAACCTAAGACCTCTATTCTCATAAAGTAACTTTAGACCAAGTGAGCTAGTTTAAAAACTTCCTAATTGTTGGAAATGAGGAAGGGGATTTGTTTTTTGTTTTTTGTTTTGTTTTTTGTTTTTTGTTTTTTTTAATTGAATCTTTGGGGTGCGTGCTTACTTGAAAAACCCCTTTTTGCCTACAAAACAAAAAAAAAACCACACAAACCCAACAAACAAGCAAAAGTATCCAAGCCTTATGGCTTAAAGTTAGATTTGGCTAGAAATTGGATATTTTCCTCAATGTTTCTGGTTTTCTTTGATCGCACAGAGTTGTGGGGTAAAGAGCATATGTAGAAATGAAAGGTATAGATCCAATATTTTTTTTTTTTTTTTGAGGACTATAGACCAAAATAAAAAGAGAGATAAATAACTATAATTTCAAATAAAGAATGTATACCTCTAGATCTTAAAAATGACGTAGCTAGGGCTCCTAGAAACCTTTTTCGCGTGAAACGAAAGGTGTTCCTTACTGGAATAGATGCTCCTAACACAATAGAGCAGTCCTCTCGACCTGAAAGCAGTAAAAAATAATAGATCTAGGAAACGACAATCGAATGTACTTGTACCAGCTTCAAATTTGGATCACTAATGGATGCGACCCTCAAATAGCTCTAGTACCATGTAGGAATTTACACGGTAATTTCCTTAGATTGAACACCAAAGGACATCGTTCACAAACAAATTACAGATCAACACACCAACATTCTTGACATGGTTAAAACCCTCAAAGAGGGGAACAATCCATGGCTTGAGCCAACACGGTCACTTCAGGCAATTTATTAATGTAAAATAATGAAAATTTACATAAGTTTGTCTCGTTAACGGTCACCAGATAAATGACCCTCCATTCTCTTTAAATAGAGATCATGGACTAATAAGGTGTTAAGCCACGAATCAAGTGTCGATAATACCGAGGAAATAATGAACCGTGAGATCACTTCATGTCTAGACCATATCGTGACTGTCGAATTGTAAGTTAAAAACAGTACATAGTAAAGAAACAAACTTTACCTAACTATACACTAAACCAAGTTATACTTAATTATTTCCTATGTCTTAGAATATCCTAACAATTTCATCTAACCACTATCGAGAATTTTGGTACCAATTTTTTATTTTGCAAGAAAAGATAGGATTCAAGGATAATATTCATTTGAGATGCTTACATGCTGGAAGAAGGTTTTCAAAAGAGGAAAAGACATCTTCATAAACAGAATGGAACACTTAGGGGAGTATTTGATGATATATTTATTTTTCCTTAAGTGTTAAAAATTATGCATTCATTGTTTATCATTAAGACCACTATTTCATGAAGATGATCGAATAATCATTGTTTTCCATAAAAAGTTGAATTGAATGATAATTCCAAACTATTCATAGTTTCCATTTCTGTTTTTGAATTTTATTTTTCTTATTCATATAGATTTCTGATTATCAATACAAAACAATTTCTCAAAATATAGCTACCAATGTATACAAGGGGATTAAAACAAATTTAAGAGGTCCATACAATGATACCGATGAAAAATAAACTTGAATACTATAACCATAACACCAAAGCATGATCTACGTGCATCTTTATTAAGAATTGAAAGAGAGTTGATGAAGTCTTTGTTCATAGTGGAACACTACTTTGAAAGCAAAAGCATACATGAAAATTATGATTAGTAGGACTTTCGGTGTCTTTTGGTTATTCTTTGGGAGCCTCATCCATCTCACATTAAAAGTGGCTCATTCATGCTATGTCCTTTGAATACCTATAAGTAACTTATGCATCTAAGAAATTATGTAGGTAATCTAAGTCACTCTGAAAGGTATAACCTATTCCTTTAAGGGGCTTTCTGAAGCTGCCCCCCCATCTACCAATTGTAAAAGAAATGTTCATAAGCTAAACCTAAAATGGTAGGAAACATGGGACTAGAGCATTCAATGTAAAATATGTTTAAGAGGTTAACCTTTCGAGGCTATGGATGCCTACTGGCAGCAGGTACTGACCTATGATACCACTAGGCAAACCCATCGGGGCTATGGATGCTCGTGGGCAATGGGGCATTATGCCTAAAGAAGTGTCCACCAAACCAAGGCTTTTATCTACACGTATGATGGTTACTTTATAATGTTACATTAAAAAGGAAGCATGTGTGGATGAAGTCAAGGTAAAAACCAACTCCATAAATTTGTTGTTGAAGAATGGCCTTAAGGTAACCTTTAGTCCTCTATTATTAGTTTTTCATACTATATCTAAGATTTAATTGTCTTAGAAGTGGGACCTATGATCATAAAGAACTAATAAAACTCAGCCGCAAAACTTATCTGTAATACTTGGATGACTATAAGACTTTGGGATTTGGTTAGTAATAACTAATTTTTCACCGGTTCATCATCTGTTGTGATCATAAAAAGCCTCCTACCTACAAAGAAGGAGATCCCCTTAAATTTATAAAAGTTTTCTTTTCTTAAGCATAAAAGTGTTAAAGATTGATGAAATCTTATGTAATGAGTGATTTGAAATTTCTTTTATTCTTGGTGTTAATTTAGCATCATTTTAATAAATTTGAGATGAATTATTTTTGTTTAGTATTCATATCATTAGCTCCATTGTTTTGTTTTTTAGGGTCCTTTGTATTGAGTCATCTCAATAACCCTCCTCACTTCTTCAGTACCTCATCTTGCTTGCACGAGAACATTCAAAACCTTAGGCATGGAGGAGTGGTTGTTGGGACCTTTTTCATCATCTTCATTTCATTCTCTTCATCTTCCTTTAGCATATCGGATTGACACTCATCAACTCTAGATCTTCCAAATCATTTAAGACCCTCAACCTTACTTTGCCTCATTTTATGACACTTCCACTACAATTTCAAAGTTCCTGTACCAGTGTGTTGTTTGTAGTTTTTGCAATAAAACAAATTCACATGCAACATTAGTAATTGCTAGCACCTACTCTAGCTTGATCCTCAGAACATGTTAAGCTACAAAGAGAAGCATACGTGATCCCAATTTGAAGACTATACATTCAGAGTACCTTATTAAAATTTCATCTAGCACTGAAGAAAAACTCCTTGTATTCATCTGGTAATGGAAAGAAATCTCCTGTGTTCGTTTGGTACTGGAAAACAATTTTCATCCGGTACTGGAAAAAAAATTCTTTCTTGTGTTGATCTAGTAATGGAGGTGTGAGGTCAATGTTTTACCTTTTGCGAGTAAGATTCATATTGATCGTGTGATGAATATATAATTACCCTCATAAAACTTTTATTACCATCAGTTGTTAAGCTCCTATCCTAAGTCCCAAAGTACTCACCTTTATTCCCATATTTTTCTAAGAAAAAATCCTTTTTATGATATGATTGAATGGGATAATCATGGGTGTGATTGGACATATGCCAGTCATAATTTGAGCAAATGAATTATATGTTAAATATCTTATGATAGAGATTCTACCTCCATGGGTTGTTTAAACAATTATTTTACCACCATTCCATAAGCATAGACTGAATGATTATGATGAATGATTACCAGAGCCATGCCATTGGCTGTCCCTTATTGATGTACTGGTCCAATCAACCACATTTTCTCCATTGTGTCTAACATGCATTTGAATGAAATTTGACATCATCAACAGATACGATCTTCTAAATAAGCTCTGCATACGAATTATCACCATCATTCTATTTGAGCTCACCTTGTAATTATGGGAACAAT
The DNA here is from genome assembly GCA_000404065.3 of Pinus taeda. Lineage (NCBI taxonomy): Eukaryota > Viridiplantae > Streptophyta > Pinopsida > Pinales > Pinaceae > Pinus > Pinus taeda. The sequence continues at coordinate 37,359 of APFE030881299.1, read as the reverse complement.
TTGACCGTTACCATCTCCTGTCAAATTATAAATGCTCTTCTGGATGGATTTGCCATTCATATGGGAATTATTTATCTCTTGCATACCATTCAACCTTCATTTCACTTATCCTCACTAATTCATCCAGTGCTAGCTCTGTCGCACTGTTGTCATAACCCAACTTTCGATACTCTGTCCTTTTCAATACTAAACCCTCCTCGAGTTTTATCCCTAGAATCTGTCCAAGATCTGTTTTTAAAGTTGGCATGGGGGTAGATCAACATGAACCAATGTTCCAGTTTTAGCGAGAAACAAAGGAATATCAATTGTGCAAGGAAAAGATCAAGCAAGTTGAATGGGTTCTGTTTCTAGAGAAATGTAAAGGGTACCATGATGGCGTTTCTAACACCTTCACTTAAAGTTATGATCGAAAAAATGTTTAGATAGGAGGTCTGAAATTAAATATCACATAATCTACCATAACGGAGACCATAGGATTACCAGCTGTAGGAGAGAAATAATTCAAAGGTGCAAGTATTAACAAAGAGCTCTATCGAAAGTTCCTAAAACCTGAACATTTGAATCTTGACTCGATTAAGGGTATTCCTAGGAACTAAATCAAAGAAGACTATAGGACGATGAATAATAACTTGAAGATATTCTTAACATGTGAAGGAATGTATGCAATCACTTTTATTTATCATTTAGGACTTTTGTTACATTTTGAAGGAGGACCCTAGATAAACTTTCTGTACTTCCTTTGGATGAGTTTAAACAAGATGGTAAGAGGGTTAAATCAATTTCCAAAAAGGTTGAAACTAGTATTTACCATCATGGGTTGATAAAACTATTAGTTATTCATGAGATAAAGAAGCAAGGTAGCAGTTGGAAAACATTACTCACACAAGATTTTGCTCTAGAAGAAGGTTCCAAATCCATAGAAGAGAACACACCAGGGTATAGTAATAAGGATTTAGACAACAAACATGAGAGTAGTAAGAAGAAACAAAGGAAATCAAAATCTAAAGAAGGCATTGTTAACCCTACTTAATCAAAATCCGTTAATTAGTCAGATAAGGGTAAAATGGTAGAGGAGGAGGAATCTCTTGCACCAATAGTAAGGCGACCATTAAAGGGTAAAATACCTTCTCTTGATTCATCCACTCAAAGTAAAATCTCAACTAATGAGAAGAAGAAGAGGAAGCAAGCTGATAGTGATGGAGGAGAACACACAGGTACTATTTCAGAGGTAGCTGTTGAGTTACTTCAGGAGGACACTCTTGAGCTAAGGGTTAAAAAGACAAATAATCCTAGGACAAGTGAAAAGGGTGACAAAGTACATTCTGAGAAAGGGGAGAAACATCCACAAAAAGGAGAAGTCACAGAGTCCATGTCACAGACCAAAAGGAAGAATAGGAGATTGTTTCAAGATAATACCCTCACTCATGACAAAAAATATGGTGATTCATCAACACCTACATGCCGAACTACTAGGAGCATGGCAAAACACGTAATGATCACTCATACTCCTTCTCTTCTAGAAAATCTAGTAGATGTCTCTGCTTCACCTGAAAAGGAACAAGCACAAGATGAAATTCTTAATGAAACAGAGGAATTAGTTACAAGAACCTTGAAGAATTAAGAAAATAGGTTGAAGCTAATGAAGAAATTACCAAGCATGAAACAGTTGAACTACTAGATCTTTAACTAGGCATCAGATGACAATAAAAATTCAGAGTCTTCAGAAGAAAAATGAAAAACTAAAGGAAGAAGTGAAAGAGTATAAGTTGTTGGACAAGTGCATTAAGAAAGAGAATGAGCAATTAAAGGATAATAACCAGAGGTTGCAACACGAATACAATGAGGTCTCCACCAAGCTTAAGGAGGTTCTTCTCCTCATACACTATACCAGGGTTATTAAAAGGGAACTCAAAGAAGAGGCTTCAGGTGTGAATATCTTAGATCCAAACACTGATGTTCAGGCAAGCTATAAGAAGGCTCCATTTTTGAAATTTTGAGAAACGGTTCAAAACTTTTTGCATGAGGACATGTAATGAATTAGACATGGGGGAATGCTCGATCTCCTTTTTTATGCCTATATTACCCTATATTGTCCTCTATTTTTGACCAACTTTACCTCAAACCTATTCGCCACTTGCCTATCTTCTTCAATAACACAAATTTTAGCATCCTTATGTATCTATGAGCTAATTTATTTTCAAAGCAAGATTTTTATGATTTCTTGTTAGTATAAATAGAATAATTGATTCTTTATATTCTCTAATTATTTGGATTGACTCAAATAGATTTTAAGACCCTGTTCCTACTCATCTGACAACAATATTATCCATCCGGTACCAATGCTGCATGTCTGGTACCCGTGTTCCTACTCATCCAGTACCTGCGTTCATCTGATACCTGTACTCATCCAATACTTGTGCTCGTCTAGTACCTGTGCTCATTCGGTACCTGTGTTCATCCTGTACTAACCCTATTCATCTGGTACCAAACCAAACTTTTCAGCTTCGATGGTTCGAGTGAACTACTTTTGATGAGACCAAGGGAACTGATGGTCAAAGCCTCACCCTTGTTATGGAAAATCGAGATACGCTTCATCCTCATGCACTACGTGTCATGAGGATGAAGCCCAATATGTGAAGGAAAACGATATGTAATATTTTCATGGCTATTTGATCATATATTTTAAAATTTATATGTAACGACCATTTCTATATAAGAGAAGGCTCGTAGATGATAGGTGTTAGAGAAAGATACAAATATTTAGACAGTATTGCTATGGTCGAGATTTAACTAAGCAAATAACTTTGTAAACCTTTTCTGAAATCAATGGTATGAGTAGTAGTTGAAAAATTTGTTGTGTTAATAGAGTCTTTAGTTCTGTAGTTTTATCTTAGCTTTCCTTGTTAGCTCGGCTAGGGCCCACTGAAGCCATCAAGATCAAATTTTTGTTATAATTATTGTGAATATAGCCTAGTTTGTGTGTGAAGAGTGACTTAGTGTTATAATTCAATTTCAAAACATTTGATGTGATTTCAGTTCTTTTCTATGAGAGTAATATGTTTGAGAGTGTGTGATATAAGTCTCGAGCTGTTAGTTTTTGAATAAGGATTCACTAGTTTCATGAATGCAAACTTTATTTCTCAGGCTGTATGTTTAATTATTGATTTCTATTTTGAAGAACAGGAAAATTTAAGATAAGAGATCTCACCATTCACCTGCATGTGCTGTTAAGTGGAGACTCTTGTTACATCTGACATTTCCTGTATAAGAATGCATAACTTATTTTAGAACTAGTTAAATTAGAAATGATTGCTTTGCTTGATATTTGAGTGCAGTGAGTTGATTTTAGTTCAGTGATTGAAACCAATTGCTACAAGAAAACAAAGTTGAATCCATCTTTTTATTTCATGAGCTTGTAAATGGACAAACTTATTACCCGAGCAAGAACCTTTAGATCACATGCTTGTTGAGATTTTATTAATGCTTTTTTCTTTTTGATCTTTAAGTTGTGTGAGAAAGTTGGATTGAAACTTGTAAAATGGAATATTGGTTTTGTTGGACACAGATTGTCATTGATGTCAATATGGCAATATTCGAGGAGCAAACAGAGGAGCCATAATATATATATATATATATAATTATATATATATATATATATATATATATATATATATATATATATATATATGCAAAACAGAGGAGCAAACAGAGCCATGGGATGCAACAAACGCAGCTGGCGGAGCCACATAGGAAGTAGACATAGCTATCAGGAGCTATTGGGAGCCATATATCCACAAATACACTATCGGAGGCAGAGCAATTTATTATATTGGCGTGTTCTATTAAGTGTCACCCCTGAAACCTCCGATTGCAATAATATACGCAGACCCAATGGCATATCACAGTTTGATTGAATGCTATATCGCATCTGCAGTAATCGCATATGTTATAAAGTCTTCCCACACCCAATCGCCGATAGCGATGAAAGTTGTGGACCCGACAGGCATATCAAACATGGTTAAATGTTTTATCGCATCCGCCCATCACAACAATATGCAAAGGCATGACACTCTCCTGAGCGCCGATTGCGATGTAAGTCATGGATCCGATGGTCTGATTACAACATGATTCATATATAATATCGCGTCTAGCAGGGGATCGGCCATTGGCGATATCATGTGGTTGATGTATAAAGGGCCCTCGGAAGCCTCATCTCGCCGATTGCGATTGCGACTGCCAATTGCGATGGAGCTATGGACCTGATACATGAATAGAAGTAGGTAAACTAAATTTGAAATCCGCCATTAGTGTTTCTCGCCTATTTTTCATATATTTTCCTGTGTAACCATGTTTTTTCTTGCGGGGTGGTTTTAAGCTGAAATGCTTACAATGGCTATGTTCAATGGTTTTAGAAGGCTGAATGTCAGGTAAATGGGGTGATTCATGGTGAAATCGATTGCGATTGGAGCATAACATGTCCGTTAAACAAAACGGTCTTGGTGGATGCCTGTTATCATTGAAAAAAACGGGCCCGTGTTATAGTTTTAACACACAGTGATTGTAAAGCCAAGAAGTTGAATGGAAAGCCAGTACAGAGGAAGCCATAGTGACCAAGGAGGGAAGCTAAAAGATCAAGTGAGTGAGGAGGAAGCCAAAGAGCCAGTGAGTAAGCGAAAACGAATGGATAAAGGCATGAGAATGTATAAAACAGTAAAAACAGAGAACTGTTGGTGCTGTTGTTGTGGTGAAGAACCAAAGGGTGAGGTAGTAGAAGCAGCAAAGGCAAAAGAGGCAGAAAAAGTAGCATAGGCTGTAGAGGCAGTAGAAGCAGCAAAGGCAGGAGAGTAGGAGTGAGAGAACCTCCGCTGAATTGAGTGTAGCAACATACTAGTGTATACCAAGATTGGGTTGGAGTCCAAGAGGTTGGAGCCTCAGAACTGAACAGGATTGAAGTCATTGGGGTTGGTGCTCCTAAGTGCAGAACCACTGCAAAACAGAGTTGGTGCTCTGGAGGTTGGAGCCTCACTGAAGTCCAAGTTGGAGCTTGACAACTATTCACAATCAGATTTATACTTATATTGTATTTATTTCATTGCACTTTCTTGAGTTTTAATAAAAGCATTAATTCTAGATGTTGATTTTTGTGTTCTGTGTATACATATACATATTTATATATGGTTTTGGAAATCACTAGAACAATTAAAAAAATAGTAAGAAATACTGATTCACCCCCCTCTCAGTATTTCCCACAATTGGTATCAGAGCAGGTTTCTTCATACTAGCCTAACAGCTTGAAGAAGGATCCGCAGCCATGATGAGAAATCACGAAGCATCAGGAAGACCTCCTTTGTTCGATGGCACTAACTTTGGTTTCTGGAAGAAAATAATGACCTACTACTTAATGTCCCTTGGACCTGAAGTCTGGCATTTTGTTCAAAATGAACACAAAATGACTACCACTCTTCCAACAGACCAAGACGAGAGGAAAGCCTACATCGCAAATGCAAAGGCCATGAACTCCATCACTAGTGGAATCACTAATTCTGAGTTAACAAAAATCATGCACCGTACATCTGCCTAAGAAATGTGGGAGAAGCTAGTTAGCTTGTACGATGGAGACTCAAAAGTAAAAAAGGCAAAGCTTCAAACTCACAAAAGACAATTTGAAAGTTTGAGGATGGAAGATGAAGAAGATATTGCAACATACCTCCTCCGAGTAGCTGAAGTGGTAAATTACCTCAAAGGATTGGACTAAAAAGTTGAAGAAAGTACCATTGTTCAAAAGGTATTAAGGTCTCTTTCAGACAAATTTGACTCCAAGATAAGCGCTATAGAAGAAGCAAAGGATCTGGATACCCTCAAAATGGATGAACTTCATGGAATTCTCACTGCTTATGAAATGAGGAAAGGTGGCCCAAGCTCCAAATATGCAGCATTCAAGGCCTCAAAGTCAAAGAAGGGGAAAGAAAGGAATGACTGTAGTGATGAGTCAGATGTGGAATCCGAATTGGCTCAATTTGTACAAAAGCTGAAGAGAGGATCTAAGCTTAAAGGCAAGTATCCCCTTATCTGTTTTAAATGTGGTAAAATAGGTCATTATACAACAAAATTTCCTCATAAACATGACAGTGATGATGAAGGAAATTCTAAAAGAATGGCACACAAAAAGAAAGGGTTCAATAAGAAAAACTTCTTCTCAAAGCATGATGAGTCTAATGAGGATGAGTTTATGGTCATCAAAAAGAAATCAGACGAGGAAAGTGATCATGATGAAAGCCAAGAAGCATTATTTATGGCACTCGCAGATGATGATGAATCAGGGTTGGAAGGAAATGTAGATGAACTGTTAATAAGTGCCATTGAAGAAAATGAGAAATTACGGAACAAGATCCTTTCTCTCAAAGTGGAGAACGAGGAAATAAGAAGGAGAGAAGATCTCTTGGAAGCAAAGCTTAAAGAAAAAGAAGAGACTTGTGAAGAATGTGAGGTTGAAATAGTGTCTCTGAGAAAGGAGTTGGAGCAAATTAAAAAGGGCTGTAAAAGCTCTCAAATACTTGAGAATATTTTGAAAAATCAAAAACCTCAGCATGACAAGTCTGGAATAGGTTTCAAAGGAGAATCCTCAAGCACTAAGAATAGTACGAAAAGCTATGCCGATGCACTTTCCAGCAATCCAAAAAATGAAAAAGTATGTTATCAAAAGTTCATCCCAGATCCCAAGAATGAAGAGAGAATCACTCCAAAGAAGAATGTGGAGTCGAATCATGGACACTACAACAAATAAAAACCTGTACTCCACCAAGGGCCCATTGCAAATCCAAAGAACGAGGGAGGAGTAATTCCTAGGAAGGAAATCGACTCAAACAATGGTTGCTTCAACAAGTATAAAACCATTTTTATTAGACACTGCTTTCACTGTAAAAACTTCGGTCATCAAGCCAGACATCGTATGGCTCGCAGAAGTGAAAGGACAAAACTAAAGGACCGAACAATCAACTCATATGTCCCCAAAAGGCAGGGACAAATCAAAACCTTCAATTCATTTGATCTGTTGACCAAATTTGATCTGATTTTCTCTTTCTGCTACAATAATGGACACTATGAACAAGACTGTCCTCTCAAAGGAAGAAAGACGAGTAGCAAGAACTCCAGCATGGACAAATGCGGCCTGGCTCTATATGCTCAAAATAATGGAAACTAGTGGTTTATAGATAGTGGGTGCTCCAGGCACATGACAGGAGACAGAAGGAAGTTTGTCTCACTGAGCAAAAAGGAAGGGAATGTGTCCTTTGGAATTGGATTTGGCAGAATTGCAGGGAAAGGAACAGTTACTCTGATCAATGGAAAAGGAAAATATCAAGATGCTCTACTAGTTGATGGACTCAAACACAACCTCCTGAGTGTCAGCCAAATCTGTGATCAAGGACATAAGGTTGTCTTCAGCACCAAAGACTGTGAAATAAGGAACTCTGCCTCAGGGAAACTTGTGGCAAAAGGGGTGAGAACATCAGACAAAATTTACATTCTGAACAAGATTCAAGAAAATAAATGCTACTTGAGTCAGACAGATGAGAGTTGGCTGTGGCACAAGCAACTTGGACATACAACCTTCGAAAATCTGATCAATATTAGCAAGATCAAAGCTGTACGAGAAATCCAAGGCTGTTCAAACCAAATCAAGCAGTGTGTGGTCCATGTCAACATGGAAAGCATACTAGAACCAGCTACAAGACAAAGGAACACTGTACATCGAAGCCCTTGGAGATCATCCATGCTGATGTGTGTGGGCCAACTAGAAATCAAGCACTCCAAGGAGAAAGGTACTTTGTGTTATTTGTTGATGATTATACTAGAATGATGTGGATATACTTCATAAAGTATAAATCTGAAACTTTTGAGTTTTTTAAGAATCTAAAAGCCCTTGTAGAAAATGAAAAAGATTAAAAAATTAAGTGTCTCAGAACAGACAGAGGAGGAGAATTCACATCAAACGAGTTTAGTGAGTTCTGTAACATTCATGGAATTAAAAGAGAATTCTCGGCTACCAGAACACCTCAGCAAAATGGGGTAGTTGAAATAAGAAACCAGACAGTACAAGAAATGACAAGAACTATGCTATTAGTAGTAGACTTGCAACCTAGATTCTGGAGAGAAGTAGTAGGGACAACTGTCTATACACTGAATCGAACTCAATTAATACCAAATTGTGAAAAAACTCCTTATGAGCTATGGAACGGAAGACCTACTTCGGTGAAGTACTTCAAGATCTTTGGAAGCAAGTGCTTCATAAAAATAAATGATGGTTCCCTAGGAAAGTTTGATTCTTGGGTTGATGAAGGGATATTTCTTGGATACTCTACACGGAGCAAGGCTTACAAGTGCTACAATTATTGACTGAAGAAAATAGTGGAAAGTATTGATGTAAAGGTTGATGAAGAACTTCCTATAAAGGAAATTAAGGAACATGAAGATGACTTTCTCATTGAAGAAGAAGAACCTAAAGAAGAAGAGATAGATGAGGAAGAAGAAGAAGGGAAAAGAGAACCACCTCATACCCCTTCAAAGATGAAGTATGTCAAAAGATATCATCTAGAAGAATAGATCATTGGTGATAGAGATGAAGGTGTGTAGACCCGAAGAAGGATAACAACCTCACTCATGAGAAAAGTCATTGCTCTCCTATCTATGATAGAACCAGAAACATTTGCAGAAGCAAGTAAGGATCCTCATTGGGTAAAAGCCATGGAAGAAGAAATGTCCCAAATTGAGAAGAACAAGACATGGAAGCTGGTACCTCGTCTAAAGGACAAAAACATAATAGGAAGAAAATGGGTGTTCAAAAATAAAATGAATGAGGAAGGATAGGTTATCAGGAACAAGGCAAGACTTGTCTGCAAAGGCTATTCACAAATTGAAGGAATTGACTTTTGAAGAGACATTTGCACCAGTGGCCTGTATGGAAGCTATCAGGATGTTCTTAGCATTTTCTTTGCTCAAAAGGATTCAAAATCTATCAAATGGACGTGAAATCAACATTTCTAAATGGGGAACTCAAAGAGGAAGTCTATATGGAGCAGCCATAAGGTTTTTATCTAACAACAGGAAAGGACCTAGTCTGTAAGTTGAAAAAGGCTTTATATGGATTGAAACAAGCTCCTAGAGCTTGGTATGCAAGATTGGATCACTACCTACAACAACAATACTTCAAAAAGGGAGTGGCTGGAAGTAATCTATACATAAAGATAGATCAAGGTAAGTTACTAGCTGCTCTTGTTTATGTCGATGATCTGATTTTTTCTAGTAATAATGATGAAATGAGCCATGAATTTTCTCAAAACATGTCAAAATAGTTTGAGATGTCAATGATAGGAGAGTTGTCCCACCTCCTTGGACTTCAAATATCTCAAACCAGAGCAGGATTGTGTATATCTCAAACCAAATATCTAAAAGACATGCTGAAAAAATATGGAATGGAGGACTGTGCACCCATGAGCACACCTATGACCACAAACTGCAAACTGAGCAAAGATGATGACTCCCCTCTAGTAGATGCAACTCATTACAGGTCAATGATTGGAGCCCTGCTATACTTAACAACTACACGACCAAACATAATGCAAGCAGTAGGAATGGTGGGAAGATTTCAATCTGCTCCCAAACAATCCCATTTATTAGCTGTAAAAAGAATTCTCAGATACCTGAAAGGAACTTTTGATTTCGGTCTTTGGTACCGAAAGAGATCAACACTAACTATCATTGCAAACACCAACGCTGATTGGGCTGGAAGTATAGATGATCGGAAAAGTACTAGTGGAAATGCATTCTTCCTAGGAGACTATTTGGTATCTTGGCTCAGCAAAAAACAATCATCCATATCATTATCCACAGCCGAAGTCGAGTATATTGCTGCAGTAGACTATTGTACTTAGATACTATGGATGAAGGAAGCTCTAAAGGATCTCGACATATGTATAGTTCAACCAATTACCATTTATTGTGACAACACAAGTGCTATCAGTCTCAACAAAAATCTAGTGATGCACTCAAGAACCAAACACATACCGATCAAGTATCATTTCCTTCGTGAGCAAGTAGCTGAACAAAACATTGTCATGGAATATATCAGTACTAAGGAGCAGTTAGCTGATATTTTCACAAAACCTCTTCCTCAAGAAGCATTCAAACATCTGCGTCAAAAGATGGGGGTTATTTCTTTATCATCACTCATGTTCATTCATAAAGATGTAGCAGGACAGGGGGATCAGTTTGACAGGGGGAGTCCATATGCATTCCTTTGCCATTGATGTCAAAGGGGGAGAGAGCAGAAGAATATTGCCATCAATAACAAAGGGGGAGATTGTTGGACACAGATTTTCATTGATGTCAATATGGCAATATTCGAGGAGCAAACAGAGGAGCCATATATATAACATATAATATATATATATATATATATATATATATATATATATATATATATATATATATAGTATGCCAAACAGAGGAGCAAACAGAGCCATGGGGCGCAACAAACACAGCTGGCGGAGCCATAGAGGAAGTAGACACAGCTATCGGGAGCTATCGGGAGCCATATATCCACAAATACACTATCGGAGGTGGAGAAGTTTATTATATTGGTGGGTTCTATTAAGTGTCACCCCCGAAACCTCCAATTGCGATAATATACGCGGACCCGATGGCATATCACAGTTTGATTGAATGCTATATCGCATCCGCGGTAATCACATATGTTATAAAGTCTTCCCACACCCAATCGCCGATAGCGATGAAAGATGTGGACCCGACAGGCATATAAAACATGGTTAAATGTTTTATCGCATCCGTCCATCGCAACAATATACAAAGGCATGACACTCTCCCGAGCGCCGATTGTGATGTAAGTCATGGACCCCATGGTCCGATTACAACATGATTCATATATAATATTGCGTCTAGCAGGGGATCGGTCATCGGCGATATCATGTGGTTGATGTATAAAGGGCCCTCGGAAGCCTCATCTCGTCGACTGCAATTGCGACTGCCAATTGCGATGGAGCTATGGACCCGATACAAGAATAGAAGCAGGTAAACTAAATTTGAAATCTGCCATTAGTGTTTCTCGCTTGTTTTTCATATATTTTCCTGTGTCACCATGTTTTTGCTTGCGGGGTGGTTTTAAGCTGAAAGCCTTACGATGGCTATGTCCGATGGTTTTAGAAGGCTGAACGTAAGGTAAATGGGGTGATTCATGGTGAAATTGATTGCGATTGGAGCATAACATGTCCGTTAAACGAAACAGTCTCGGTGGATGCCTGTTATCATTGAAAAAAACCGGGCATGTGTTACAGTTTTAACACACAGTGACCATAAAGCCAAGAAGTTGAATGGAAAGCCAGTACAGAGGAAGCCATAGCGACCAAGGAGGGAAGATGAAAGATCAAGCGAGTGAGGAGGAAGCCAAAGAGCCAGCGAGTAAGCGGAAACGAATGGACAAATGCATGAGAATGTATAAAACAGTAAAAGAAGAGAAATGTTGGTGCTGTTGTTGTGGTGAAGAACTAGAGGGTGAGGTAGTAGAAGCAACAAAGACAAAAGAGGCAGAAAAAGAAGCAGAGGCTGTAGAGGCAGCAGAAGCAGCAGAGGCAGGAGAGTAGGAGTGAGAGAACCTCAGCTGAATAGAGTGCAACAACATACTAGTGTATACCAAGATTGGGTTGGAGCCCAAGAGGTTGGAGCCTCAGAACTGAATAGGACTGAAGTCATTGGGGTTGGTGCTCCTAAGTGCAGAACCACTGCAAAACAGAGTTGGTGCTCTGGAGGTTGGAGCCTCACTGAAGTCCAAGTTGGAGCTTGGCAACTATTCACAATCAAATTTATACTTATATTGTATTTATTTCATTGCATTGTCTTGAGTTTTAATAAAAGCATTAATTCCAGCTGTTGATTTTTGTGTTCTGTGTATACATATACATATTTATATATGGTTTTGGCAATCACTAGAACAATTAAAAAAAAATAGTAAGAAATGTTGATTCACCCCCCCTCTCAATATTTGCATCAGGTTTTTAGTGCTTCTTATCTAGGCTATACTCATCAGACATAGGAACTTATCTGTTATCGACACATTTAATGCATCAGCTCTACGGATTATGATTCCCTGGTTGATAATTTTATTTTGTGGTGATATATCATTCATATAATTGCCTCAATAGAGGAAAATCTAGAGATGTAGCCCAGTGGAGGGGGTGAACTCCATTATCATGTTCATCTTGACGCTTCATGTTTTTCCTTGTTCATAACTTGGCCGAGTTATTATTGTGCATCTTAAGTTACATTTTTATGTGTTAATTTACATTCTTATGTGAAAATTTTGTAACTTAATTTTACAATCCCTTACAATCAAGTGAAAGGACTTTGATGCGAGTTTTATGCTCTCAAGTTTTCAGATCATTTGGTATCAGAGCAGTTGATTGTTTGGCTCAGTGGGTACATTTGTCAGGTTTGATTTAAGAAAGGAGAAGGAAACTGATTAAGAAGGAAATTTATTAAGTTTCAAGATGTTGATTTTGGAAAATAAGTCCTTTTCTGATCCTTTCTTTGCAAATATTTTTCAAGATTCAAAGGTTTTTCAAGAATTTTTAACCATGAAGAAAATTGTAAAGGACTTGTATAATGAGGACAAAGAAAGTGATGGGTTGCGAAAGTGGATGAAGATATTGGCAGACGAAAAGCAAGGGCTCCAAAATAGACTCAAATAAATGGAGTTTCAATTGCAAGCTGCGAAAGAGAGCCTTGTGAAGTGTTAAATGCTAAGGTAAACATGGTAAGCAACACTTGGTAACATTTAGTTTCCTCAAAAGAAGATGATCGTTTTCGTTCCTTCGAGAAGAACACTCAAGGGATTAGATTGAAATTGATATTAAAGATGGGTTATGAAGGAAAAGTCTTGGGAATCCATGACCAAGGCATAATAGAACCTATTAAGATTGAAGATCAACCTCGATATGCAAAGATATGATATGACAAAGAAGAGGTTGGAGAGTCTTTCAAGACCATTGAAGCAAGTGATGCTTCAAAGGGAACTTCTATATCACCGATTTCACCTCATCAAAGTTGTGAAAAAGGAAAACATCAAAGGTATAGCCCATATAGCCCTTACTACATTAAATTTTATTTCGATTACAAGAAACATGGCAGTAAAAATATTAGTTTTTGGCATAAAATTCCATGTTCATTTTGTGGAATGACCAATCATAAAGTTTCAAAATGTTGGAAGAGTATGACGATGTACAAGAAAGTCATGAAGGAAAAAATGACAAAAGGATTAATCTCCATATTAAGAGAAAGATAATGGTGAGAGGAAGCCACAGAAGCATAATTGTTGCACACATTGTTGTCGAAGTGGTCATTTGGTCGATAGATGTTGGAATATTTATTCCAAGTTTCGCCATATGCCCAACAAGAATCACGGACAAAAATACCTTCCAAAGGATGCTGCAAAAGTGGAATATGCGATCAATATTCATGAACAAATTCATCAATAATCAATTATGAAAAAATGCAGTTAAAGAAAGATACATTCAAATGGTTTGATAAAAAATGGTTAGCGTTTCTACAAAATTAAGTTTCATTTGTAATGCATATAGAAGCAACTTCCGATATAGGAATTTAAGAGACTTTGGGTGTAGAAGTGTTGTAGATAGAATATGCTTACTTCCTATTAATCCTATCATAGTGGAGGCTCAGTTTGCTATGGATTTCCAGAAGTCTCAACCTGATCTTGTATCTCGGTCGCAACTTCAGCTATTACTCACGCAAGATGGAAAGCCCTTTGGTAGGGATATTCTCTATGATGTTATCTGTAGAGCTATGAAAATTCCAAAACTAGAAAATAACTAAGACTATCAAATAAATGATTCAATAATACAACTTAGATGACTTATTCTCAATTTATTTTGAATTCTTTGCACCAACATTGCATATTAACACTGTAAATTTGGTAGAAGATGGCAGGAATGGGATGACATGTTGCATCAGGTAGAAATGGCTTGTAACAACCTACAAGAAGGCATTTCTAGTGGATCTGGTGGTGGGGGATTATGGATGAGGCAAATGAAAAGTCGGGAAAAAGAACAAAATTGTTGGATCACACACCGTTTCCTTATGTTGGGATTTTGAGATCAATTCTTGCGAGTTACCGACCAATGTGAGATGCCTTTCCAATTATCCAATATTGGTGGGCAGCTAGATAATTGGGAGCATCCATGATCAACCATATCAATTATTACAATGACATGAATCGATGAGAACTACCATGTCTACAGTCCATGTTAGCAAGGATTCAACAACAATGATTCTGGTCGCAGAGTATGGTGCATGGTGGGATTAGCCCACAAGTATGCTGAGAGAAATGATGTTGTGTAACGACATATAATGTTGAATGGTGGATTGGTCCATGTTATAATGAATGTAATGATAACCAGTTGGAACGACACTTTTATAGACGAGATCCACGTATATGGTATACACTAACGGTTTGCTTCCCATGATGAAACAATCCAACCCATTGAGTAATGGAGATGCCAACATAGTGGTGAGATGATCCATGTAACGACCCCCATTTCAATAGGACAAGGCAGACAACAAGGGCTTTTGGCTAGCTAGGTCACGGTGGATCCAAGATTAGCAGCGAATATGACAGTCAACAATTGGCAAATTTTTATATTGAAGATGGAGTTCTTGTTTTTGTTCAACCAAATATTTAGTTTGCAGATGAACCATTATCAACACATTCATTACCTAACATGGGGTCCCAGGCACAACAACACTTCGGTTGACTATACATGAACCTCAAAACAAAAATAGGCTGCCTAATTTTCCATCATTTGTTGAGTATTTGGGATATTGTATTTAATGTGGGAGTCACTTTGTTGGATCTATTTATTATGATGGCATGCTTTGAGCGTGATGAGCCTAGGTATCACAACAAGAATGCTTCTACTCCCATGGCTACCAAATTTACTTATCAACCTGGGGTTCGTACAAACTTGGAGGTGACAATGCTATATGCACAAGTAAAAGTGAAGGTCCTGCCTGTTGTCACTTTCATTTGGCAAGAGACCCTAGGGGTTCCAAGCCAAACTTCTATAGGGTCAGAAGAAGCTTAATTATTTGATGGAAGAAGAGCAAATCTATTCTAAGAGAGAGCTACTCTACTGCAGTAATGAAAAAAACAACATGTAATGCTAAACCACACCATAACCTAATGAACCGTCTAAACAACTATGCTAAATAGAATTGATAAATTAGCACTAACCTAATGCTGCTATCTAAGTTGTAGAAGTAAAGAGCATGAAACTATACTAAGGTGCAAGCAAAGAAACTAGACTAAATCTATTTTCAAGTGGAGGAGCAGTCGGAGATCAAAATTGGTGAAAGGAGGATGTAAGGACGCAATAGTGCATAGGGACCTTTGTATCGATCAACGAACAGAAGATGGACGGTGGAGATCTTATCGCGGGGGCTTAAGCAAATAGATGGATGAACAAGGTTAACGAATAGGATGAATGATGAAGATCTTATCATGAGCAGTTTAGTGAATAGGTGAACAAACAGGGTAACGAAGCAGATGACCGACGAAGATATTATCGCGAGGAATTAAGTGAATGGATGGACAGACAAGATTAATCGGAGGATGGACAATCATATCGCGGGCGGTTTAGTGACTAGATGAATGAACAAGGTTAACAGGAGATGAATGGTAGAGATCTTATCATGGAGATTAATTCAAGAGATGGATGGACATGATTAATCGGAGGATGGATGACGGAGATTGTATTGTGGGAAGAAAATGTGCGGAAATGATGGAGCGGGTTTCGAAAGTAGTAAGTAGTTTCTCGCGCGCCCTCAAAGCTGTAAGATGTGTTTCTGAATTTCATGCGATTCGCCTAATTGAGTGACACATAGCACAAGAAAACCACTTTTATCGCATGCTCTCGGGCGGATAATGGTCATGCAAGAATCCGCATGAGATTGCGCGATAGCCATCGGATTTGGCTAGAAAAATCAATGGTGGAGATTGGCTAAGCTAGTTAGCGATTGGGTGACGCGACAGCCGTTGGATCAGGCGAGGTAGATTGATGGTGGGGGTTTAAAGCGCATAAATTAGGTGGAAGACTTCACGCAAGGTGGAAGTTGGATAAACTAATGAATCAGATGGTGATTGGGTAGGTTTTTTGTGGATCAGATGGCAAGGGGATTATGTGTGAAGAACGTGCTGAAAGAGGTTTCAATGAAAACGACAGAAAAACCAGTGAGGGTGAGTAAGTAGTTGCATTAAATAACAAACTCTATAGCTCAGGTGAGAACTAGAAACCTGTGTTTTTGGGGTTGCTGAAAGGTCTCTTCCTCAAGTCATGGTCCCAGAGGGAGGAGATGAGGCCGAGACACCTGCAGACAACCTTATGGTGATCTTTTTCTCTTAGCTAACCTGCTATTTGAAAGAAGGCACAAATGGAGGTAAAATAAAGCACAACCAATCTAATCTACACTACTGTAAGTGGAATGCAACTACTTAGGCAAATGAACAGAAGAACCATAAATCATCTACGCTATACTGCTGTAATGAAAATGTAGCTACTAAAGAAAATGAATAGAAAACCAGGAAGCCACATAAGCAAATGAACAGAACCAGAAATATATGCTATCATACATATACAATAAAGAGGAGCTTTGGTTGCTCAGGTTGGGCCCTAACCCAAGAGCTTCAGCCCTCTGAGTTAACTCAGTGCTGGCTGAAAACATAAGTCATCTTTATTATAAAAACCATGGATTACATAACAAACTGTCACAAGTCTTGAAACTCAGAAATAAAGTAGAGTTTTACTTTAAGAATCTGAATCCTACTGAGGTCCTAAGCCTCTCTACTTATACATCTGAAGTCTCCAACGACTTACTTCCCATTAGGGAGGCTTGGCTCCCCATTGAAGATAAACTGGTTTCTGTCACTTTCATTTGCTTGGTTGTCTTTTAGTCCTCATGATTTGGCTGTTTGCACTCCGAGCTGATGGATGAATATTCGAATGGAGGGGTAGTAAATGAGGAGGACTTACCTTCTATAATTCCTCTCCCTTGTACCATTTGAGTTTTGACCAAGGTCTTTGCCACAGTTCCTTGCTTTTATTCTTTATTCCTGCATTTTTCCTTGCTTTTATCCTTTATTCTTGAATTACATGCACATTAGACCACAAAGAAAAATATCCTACTCTAATTCATCTCATAAACAAAATATAATCAAAAGTATGCAATAAATTGTGAGAATAGTTGGTTTGACTAAGCTAGGAGGTGAATTAAGGCCAATTAAGGCCCATATCATTACCCAATGATGAGGCTTATCAGAGCGTTAGCCTAAGTAACATTTTGCATGGGGATATACTTGTATTTTGCTTCACAATTTCCTCTGTCTCATCTTTCTGAACCAATATATCAGGAATGTGGATTTTGGGTGCTCTTATGCCATGGTTTTCCCACTTATCAAGTTTATACAAGCACAGAGTAAAGTGAAGGTGATGGTGACCATTTTTGGGTGTGCATTGGTGGTGCAAGTGTTGTTGTGTTAGATATGTCATGGTGGATCATTGTGGTGGTCATTTGTGATCTAGAACTTGCAAGAGGCCTCCAAGATCTTAAAAAAAATGAAATTCCCAAAGAAAAGAGGAGAACACACAATAAAAAAACCACAAAGAAACATTTTATTAAAATAGAGAATAACTGTAAAAGTTACATTGTGGTGAACAATCTGTCATTTTACAAATTGTGACTCGTTACTTATATCTTTTTTGGTTACAATATCACAGGTAAATTCCATGGGTGGGTAAATACCATGGGTGAATGAATACCATGAGTGAATGAATACCATGGGTGGATGTCACTTACGATATCATGGATAAATACCATGGGTGGATAAATACCATGGGAGGATGAATACCAAGGGTTGATGCCACTTACAATACCATGGGAAAATACCATGGGTGGATGCCACTTACAATACCATGGGTAAATTCTATGGGTGGATAAATACCATGGGTGGATTCCACTTACAATACCATGGGTAAATTCCGTGGGTGGATGAATACCATGGGTGGATGTCATTTTCCATTCAGATCATTCCTCCCTCCTTAAGAAGAAATGGTACCCATTCCATGAGTTTTCCTCCTGAGAAGACTTTTTTGAATATGAAGAGCCACTGAAGAGAAGGGTTTTGTGTGGTTAACCCATAACCATGATGAACGAAGATTCGAGGATAGAAATACCCTGTAATGCTTGTGACCAACTGTGATACTAATAGTGTGCGACCTAAAAAATGGACTTCGATGAAACGTGGGTTTATGGATGACCCATAACCATGAAAAATGAAGATCCGAGGATAGATATATCATGTAATGCTTGTGACAAACTTTGATACTAACAATGTGCAACCTAGCAAATGGACTTCGATGACAAGGGTTTTGTGCGATTGAACCATAACCTTGATATTGACTATTGATGAAGTAGCAGGTGCTTACATAGCATGGGGTGGGAAGAAATGCCTACAAATAACCCAAGACGGATGTTGCTATGCTGAAACTGATGAATGTGAAGTAGGTGCCTACTAAAGCGGGGTGGGAGGGCACCTCTCCTAAGGGAACCTACTCTGAATGTTTCTCCAAATATAAAAACTCATGGATTTTGGATGGGGTATAGAACCAAGCCACACTAGAGATGGACCTGAACTATAAATGTGCTGCAGAATTGTAACAAAAGTGGCCATGGGTGTTGTAGGTTCTCCCATCCAATGAGTTGTTGTAAAGGCTTCTTTCACATTATAGAATTCTTGCTACAAATTTGTTGATAACTTCAGCTACATGTGATGAAACCAAATTATGTCAAAGATATATTTGAGGTATTGAAGAGATCCTTCCATTGATATAAGACACTTGAAATTTAATGACATGTGGAGTGAAAAAAATGATTCCAGAAACTCATGGTATGCGCGACGGCGTAACATTCCAGACATGTGTAACTTCAATTGCTCATATCTCTCAAGCTGGGAAATGAAATCAAATTTAGTAAAAAACCCATTTGAGATAATGGAAAATAACTTCAAATGACTATTATTAAACTTCTATAATTATATGTGGAGGTTGTAGCACTTGCATGAAGTTTTCTGAAGATTGCTACAAAATTTTGAAATTGAAATATGCTTCAAACCCTCATTCCCATGGAGTCATAACCTGAATCTGATACCACTGATCCAGACCTTGGGGGGAGGCCCCAAGATCTAAAAAAAATAAAATTCCAAAAAAAAAGAGGAGAACAAACAATAAAGAAAACCACAAAGAAACTTTTTATTAAAATAGAGAATAATTGTAAAAGCTACATTGTGGTGGACAATCTGTCCTTTTACAAAATGGGACTTGTTACTTATATCCTTTTTTGGTTACAATACCACAGGTAAATTCCATGGGTGGGTAAATACCATGGGTGAATACCGTGGGTGGATGTCACTTACAATACCATGGGTAAATTCCATGGGTTGATAAATACCATGGGAGGATGAATACCAAGGTTGGATGCCACTTACAATACCATGGGAAAATACCATGGCTGGATGCCACTTATAATACCATGGGTAAGTTCCATGAGTGGATAAATACCATGGGAGGATGAATACCATGGGAGGATGAATACCGTGGGTGGATACCATTTTCCATTCGGATCAAGTTGGTACGATGTGCCTAAGGTTGAGAGGAGCGTTTCCCTTCCGGATCTCATCAAGATTGTGAAAATTATGGAGAATTATGGTCTCACATTTGCTGCAGTCAGAGGGATCTTTGCATCAACAAATCATGTTGCTGAGAAGAGAAATCAGTTGAATGATGCACATTAAGGTAATAAAAAATGGTATATTGTTTCTATACATATATGTTGGGACTCCATGAAAATTTCTACGCTATATACTGATCTATGAGATGGTAGGATTTGGCTCATTTGTTGGGTCTTTGTTGTACCTCATGGCCGTCGAAATCAATGTGACTGCAATGGAAATCTATTTGCATCCCTGTGCATCATGATTCTCCTTCATCCCTCTACGTGGTGGTTATCTCTCTATGAGAATAATAACACAACAACTGCAGTTTGTATACTTAGAACTGAGCACAATTTGTGTTGGTCCCCAAATCCATTGAAGGAGAATGAAAGACCAGAGCGTCATTTTTTTGGGCGGTTACTCCTAACCTAAGAAGTAAAGGGTTGCAAATTCAAGGTGTGTATGCACTTGGATTTTTTTTTTTGTATTTGATTCAATTGATGAAGCACTAGATGTTTTTTTAACTTAAAACATTTATCTTGGCGGGTGGAAGATTGTGTAAAATACTGTCTCATTTTTCAGAATAGATTAAGCATTGTGTGACCTCCCTGAAAAACAATGCCTACAATGGTTTCTTTTCCTTAATGGTGTTTGTACCAATTTTTTTTACCACATGGTTATTGTGCATGGATGACATCATGACTGACCCTTTTATGTCTATTGATGCCATGCCATGGAGTTAGCATGATAGTGTACATATCAAGAACAATTTCTTGATCCGTGTTGCGAAGAAATTTGTTGAGGGAATGCATTTTGTGCCTATATGCGAGTGAGGGATTGGAGTTCCTCATGGCACTTCAGAGGGATGTTTATTTCAACATTTTTTGATAATATGTTGATTTCTCATGGAGTAGAATGGTGTACCTTTGAATCAATTTTGTTCTGAAGATCTAGGGTGAAGGAACTTACAAAGGAATCGAGGCCATTTATCATTATCCGAGCAGACCATGAGAAAAAAGTGCATTGTGACATGCTTTAAATCTTTCCTTGAAGTTGAATACAACTTTCCTTACACTTTTGGAGGACCAAAAGTTCCTCTGTGAGGAGGTGTGATCCATGAGGATCTTGACGCAATTTTCCAAAGCTTACCATGGCAAAGGAAAATTTCATTGAATCCTAGGTTATGAGTATTTTAATTTTGAATGTAAAGTGTTAAATGCTTTATATGAACTTCATGTAGATGTGCTCAAGTATTTAATTTTAAAATTGTAAAAGGGAATTTGATTGAGTATGAAAATCCACCTCACAAACAATTTCCTAATCTATAGTTGGAGTTGAAATTTTCATGGGATGGTATCCCTTAAAAATGTGGATGAGATCCTTGATATGTGGATCTGAGATATTTTCTCTTTAAGAATCTCATAAGATCCTCGTTTAATGGATCTGGAGAGTTATTCTCTCCATGGAATGTGGATCTAAAGAGATATTCCCTCCTTTGTTTGTGGATCTCTAAAAGTTATAAATCCTTCTTATGTTCTCTATGGAAGGGAGAGTCTTGTTTTAGAGAGAAGTTTGCTTGGGAGAGCTTTTGTTTAGAGAGATTTGAGAGGTCAAGGGAAGTTTTTCTTATTGAAGAAATGTTTGTACTGTGTAAGTCTTGAAGACTCTTTGGTAGTAGCATCAACCCTTTTTAATAGAGCATTATACACATACCTCTTTTGAAGAAAGACAATAGAGCGATTCAACCTTTAGAGGTGAATCGAGAGATGTAGCCCAGTGGAGGGGGTGAACTCCGTTATCATATTTGTCTTGAAGCTTCATGTTTTGCCTTATTCATGGTTTGGATGAGTTATTATTGTGCATCTTAAGTTACATTTTTATGTTTTAATTTACAAGCTTATGTAGCAACTTTGTAACTTAATTTCACAAGCCCTTACAGTCAAGTAAAAGACTTTGTTGCAAGTTTTCTACTCTCAAGTTTTCAAATCATGCACATTGAATTTAGTGTACATTTTTTTATCATTTCTAGATCAATGCATTTAGAAACTAACATGTACACTTAAATCATTGCCCTAGATGTTGAAATAGAAATAGAATTGACATTGAAATACAAATATGAATATAAACAAAAATTGATATAGAAATTGACGTAAAAATAGAAATAGAAATGATATGTACATTGAAATAAATGCATTGATTTCAATATATATTATTTATCATTCAATACTTTTACTTTATTTCTATTCAACTTATTCTTTATATAATTTTTAATATATACGTTTAAATAATATCCTTTATATTCTCAACAAATTGAGGAAACCATGTTAAATTCAAATGCTTATATTCATCTTAAACATACACATAACCATAGTTTTTATCATCTACAAATTGTGCCACTATAGTAAAAACTAAAGGAGATAAATTGAAATTGATCCCTCTCCAAAAGAATTGAATATCTTAATCATTTCATTTGGTTGTTATTAAACATCTTAATCACTAAACATTGTTGTTATTTTGTTATTATTTGGATTTATAATAATGTAACTTTAAAAGGGTCATGTTCATTTGAAACATATGGATATATATTATAATGAGTATCTAAAAATTTCATGTTGTTGCTTGTGAATTAAATTGATGTAGATCCATCTTAACTCTGGATCTATGATGCACTAAGAGGGCTGAAACCTCTTGAGGTGAAAAGATCTCAAGTTTTGCATTATAGAAGAAGGTTTGCACTTAAAGGGATTTGATCCCTCTCGATGTGGTAGCAAGGTAGAGTGGCATACAAAAAGCATAATTATGTGGTTGGAGGTAGGTGACAAAATTAGAAAGTTCTTTCACAATTCACCAATGAACAAAATAATATGAAAATTATTTGGGATCTATCTAAGGTTGAAGGTGTTTGAGTTGAAGGTTTTAAGGAGTTAGTGTGAGTAGGGGTTCAACATTTTGCTAATATCTATAAAAATTAGAGGTTACAAATTTTGTGTAGTGAATGCACACTTCTTTTTCAAATGCTTGGTCTTAGATGAAGTTAATGAATCATTGTTTGAAGAAATAAGTATAGAATAATTAGCAAGGGGTTATGTATTCTAAAAAAATGAGAATTTCCTATCTTAGATGGGTGGACAATTGAGTTTTTTATTGCCTTTCTTGACATATTATGAAATGACTTGTTATGAGTGGTTGAAAGGGTTGGAATGATAGGTAGGGTTCTCCTAAATTTCAATTCTACCTATGTTTATTTTGTCCAAAAAGTTGACAAGCTAATAGATTTCAAGGACTTTAGGCCAATCTCATTTGTAATTATGTGTATAAAATCATTACAAAATTCCTTTCAGTGAGATTGAAGAAAGAATTGTCCAGTATCATATCCTTAGAAAAATTTGGCTTCCTTGAAGGGAAATGGATCCAGGATATAGTAGGTGCATCTCAAGAAGGAATTCATAGTATAAAGAGAAATAAGTTGAGTGCTATGGTGGAAAAGCTATATCTATCAAAGGGTTATGACCATGTTTATTGGTTGTATGTAAGGATGCTTCTAATTAAAATAGGGTTAAACTTAAATAATGTTAACTAGGTCATGGCATGTGTTATGTTTGTGTCTTTTGTAGTGCTAGTGAACATGGTTTCCTCTCCTTTCTTTACCCCAAGTAGAGGTCGATGTCAAGGATTTCTATTTTCTCCTTATATTTTTTTTCCTAGTGGTAAAGGGGTTTAAGTTGGTTTACAGTGGAAGTTAAGAGAATTGGTAGGTTTAAAAGAATCGAGGTGGGATTAGTGTTTATGTTGACTCATTTGTTGTTTATAGATGATGAAATGTTGTTCGCGAATGAAAAGTTGTTTGAGGGTTAGGTTGTTCAAGAAAAAATGGTTCTATTATTTAATGATATGGATGATAGGAAAATACAAGACCTTCTAGGTACTTTTCAATTTCAAGTTTTTGAGTTTGGTGAAGGGTTTAAGTATCTCTAATATATGCTCAAACCTAATGCTCATAAGCAACACAATTATAGATGGTTTTTAGGTAAGATTGATAAATGTATTCATTTTTGGTGTAATCATTAGTTGTCAAGATATGGTCGTTTGACTTTGGTGAAGGAAATATTAGAAGTAATCACAATTTATTGGTAATTTTTGGCTGATAGCCCCAAAGGTGTTATGGAAAATATTAGGAAAGTTTGTTTCAACTTTCTTTGGAGTGGTAAGTAAAAATACGAGGGAGTCCATTAAAAAAATTGGAAATTGTTAGTGAGATCGAAGGATGAGGGGGGATGGGTGCTCAAAATAAAAATTGTTATTGAGATCAAAGGATATGGGGAGATGGGTGATAAAAAAAAATTCATGTCATTAGAGTGACACTAGTAGAAAACTTGGAATGGAATTTGATAAGTAAGGAGAATCCATGGACTAAAATAATCACTCAAAAGTTAATTTCTCAAAAGTACTTGGATCCTCATTTTATAACTTGGATAAGAAGGGAAGATAAGAATTGGAAAAATGGTTCAACACATTGGAAGGCACTAATTCCATCTTTCCTAATGGAAGTTAGGTTTTTCATATGGAAGTTTGGAAACAAAGAAGAAGTGAGGATGGGGGTTGAAATCATCATGGGTTGTGGGCACTTGCTAACATTATCAGTCGACTTGTTGAGTTTGCATAGAGAAGGGATATCAAAACTCTTAAATATTGCAATGAACTTGTTTAAGAACTACCATTTGGACATAGACCTTGAAGATAGATTAGGATGTGGGTCTAAAGAGGTTTGGAAGAAGAAATGGGAAATATTTAATAATGACTTACAAAGAACTCATATTAGAGTTTGGAGGACATCAACAATATTATTTGGATGAAGAATAAGGTGGGAGGTTTGTATATGGTGAAAGTAGGTTACCAATATTTGATGACAATGGCACAATAAGTCCTAATGTAGTGGTGGAAGAGGATTTGGATGGTTAAGATTTCAAATAATAATAATATCTTTATGTGGATAGCACTATGGAACAAAGTGTTAATTTGGGAGGCTTAAAAGAAAAGGAATATACATGGATTGAGTTTCTTCTTGCTTTGTAGGAATGCCAGGGAATTGACTCATCATTTCTTTCACTAGTGTCCTTTTATCCAAATAGTTCAGCATGACATCAACAAATGGTTGAATTAAAGGGATCTACGGCATAAGGAAGATTTTACACTTTTTCTTCATAGTTGGTTCACTAGGACAAATTTAAATCCTTTTAGAGCTTTACCTTTTCTTACTCTATTCAGTGTTTAGTTGTCTCACAACAATATATTATTTGTTGATAAAGAAGTTCCAACTTTTCAAGTATTCTTTAAGTTGTGGCTCTTTTTAATCATGTAAAAAGGTAACCTGAATATGATACCACTGATCCAAACCTTAGGGGGAGGCCCCAAGATCTAAAAAAATGAAATTCTAGAGGAAAAGAGGATAACACAATAAAAAAACCACAAAGAAACTTTTTTTTATTAAAATAGAGAATAATTGTAAAAGCTGCATTATGGTGGACAATTTGTCCTTTTACAAAATGGAACTTGTTATTTATATCCTTTTTTGGTTACAATACCAAAGGTATATTCCATGGGTGGGTAAATACCATGGGTGAATGAATAGCATGGGTGGATGTCACTTACAATACCATGTGTGGATAAATACCATGGGAGGATGAATACCAAGGGTGGATGCCACTTACAATACCATGGGAAAATACCATGGGTGGATGCCACTTATAATACCGTGGGTAAATTCCATGGGCGGATAAATACCATGGGAGGATGAATACCATGGATGGATGCCATTTTCCATTCGGATCAAGTTGGTATGATGTGCCCAAGGTTGACAGGAGCGTTGCCCTTCAGGGTCTCATCAAGATTGTGAAATTTATGGAGAATTACGGTCTCACATTTGCTGCAATTAGAGGGATCTTTGCATTAACATATCATGTTGCTGAGAAGAGAAATCCGTTGAATGACACACATAAAGGTAATAAAAAATGGTATATTGTTTCTATACATATATGTCAGGACTCCACGAAAATTTCTAAGCTATATATTGATCTTCGTGATGGTAGGATTTGGCTTGCTTGTTGGATCTTTGATGTATCTCGTGGTCGTTGAAATCGATGTGACTGCAGTGGAAATCTATTTGCCTCCCTATGCATCGTGATTCTACTTCATCCCTTTGCGTGTTTGTTACCTCTTTGTGAGAACAATCACACAACAACTGCAGTTTGTCTACTTAGAGCTGAGCACAATTTGTGTTGGTCTCCAAATCTGTTGAAGGAGAATGCAAGACGAGAGCATCATTTGTTTGGGAGGTTATTCCTAACTTGGGAAGTAAAGGGTTGCAAATTCAAACTGTGTATGCAATTGGAAACATTTTTTTATATTTGATTCAATTGATGAAGCACTAGATGTGTTTTTAACTTAAAACATTTATCTTAGCTGGTGGAAGATTATGTAAAATAATATTTCATTTTTTAGAATAGATTAAGCATTGTGTGACCTCCCTCAACAACAATGCATACAATGTTTTATTTTCCTTAATGGTGTTTGTACCAATTTTTTTTATCACATGGTTATTGTGCATGGTTGACATCATAACTGACCTTTTTATGTCTATTAATGCGATGCCACGGAGTCAGCATGATAGTGTGGATCTTAAGAACAATTTCTTGATCTGTGTTGCGAAGAAATTTGTTGAGGGAATGCATTTTGTGCCTATATGCAGTGAGGGATTGGAGTTCCTCTTGGCACTTTTAGAGGGATGTTTATTTCAACATTTTTTGACAATATGTTGATTGCTCATGGAGTAGAATTGTATACCTTTGAATCAATTTTGTTATGAAGATCTAGGGTGAAGAAAATTACAGAGGAACTGAGGCCATTTATCATTATCTGAGTAGACCAAGAGAAAAAAGAGCATTGTGACACGCTTTAAATCTTTCCTTGAAGTTGAATACAAATTTCATTGCACTTTTGGAGGACCAAAAGTTCCTCTACAAGGAGGTGTGATCCAAGAGGATCTTGACACAATTTTCCATAGTTTACCATGGAAAAGGAAAAGTTCATTGAATCCTAGGTTATGAGTATTTTAATTTTGAATGTAAAGTATTAAATTCTTTATATGAGCTTCATGTAGATGTGCTCATGTATTTAATTTTAAAATTGTAAGAAGGAATTTGGTTAAGTATGAGAATCCACCTCACAAACAATTTCCTAATCTCTAGTTGGAATTGAAATTTTCATGGGATGATATCCCTTAAAAATGTGGATGATATCCTTGATATGTGGATCTAAGATATTTTCTCCTTAAGAATCTCATAAGATCCTCTTTTAATGGATATGGAGAGTTATTCTCTCCTGGGAATGTGGATCTAAGGAGATATTCTCTCCTTTGTTTGTGGATATCTAAAAGCTATAAATTCTTCTTATGTTCTCTTTGGAAGGGAAAGTCTTATTCTAGAGAGAAGTTTGCTTGAGAGAGCTTTTGTTTAGACAGCTTTGAGAGCTCAAGAGAAGTCTTTCTTATTGAATAACTGTTTGTAATGTGTAAGTCTTAGAAGACTCTTTAGTACTAGAAGCAACCCTTTTTAATAGAGCATTATACACATACCTATTTTGAAGAAAGACAATAAAGAAATTCTACCTTTGGAGGTGAACCGAGAGATGTAGCCCAGTGGAGGCGGTGAACTCCGTTATCATATTTTTCTTTATGCTTCATGTTTTTCCTTATTCATGGTTTGGATGAGTTATTATTGTGCATCTTAAGTTACATTTTTATGTGCTAATTTACATGCTTATGTGACAACTTTGTAACTTAATTTCACAAGCCCTTATAGTCAAGTAAAAAGACTTTGTTGCAAGTTTTCGGCTCTCAAGTTTTCAAATCATGCACATTGAATTTAGTGTACATTTTTTTTTATCATTTCTAGATCAATGCATTTAGAAACTAACATGTACACTTAAATCATTGCCCTAGATGTTGAAATAGAAATAGAATTGACATTGAAATACAAATATGAATATAAACAAAAATTGATATAGAAATTGACGTAAAAATAGAAATAGAAATGATATGTACATTGAAATAAATGCATTGATTTCAATATATATTTTTTTATCATTCAATATTTTTACTTTATTTCTATTCAACTTATTCTTTATATAATTTTTAAAATATATGTTTGAATAATATCCTCTATATTCTAAACGAATTGAGGAAACTAGGTTAAATTCAAATGCTTATATTCATCTTAAACATACACATAAACATAGTTTTTATCATCTGCAAATTGTGCCACTATAGTAAAAACTGAAGGAGATAAATTGAAATTAATCCTTCTCTAAAATAATTGAATATCTTAATCATTTGGTTGTTATTCAGCGTCTTAATCACTAAACATTGTTGTTATTTTGTTATTAAGGGTCATGTTCAATTGAAACATATGGAAATATAATAATGAGTATCTAAAAATTTCATGTTGTTGCTTGCGAATGAAATCGGCATAGATCCATCTTAACTCCAGATCTATGATGCACTAAGCGGGATGAAACCTCTTGAGGTGAAAAGATCTCAAGTTTTTCACTATAAAAGGAGGTTTGCACTTAAAGCAATTTTATACCTCTCGAAGTGATAGCAAGGTAGAGTGGCATGCAAAAAGGATAAATATGTGGTTGGAGATAGGTGAAAAAATTACAAAGTTCTTTCACAGTTAACCAATGAACGAAAGAATATGAAAATTATTTGGGATCTATCTAAGGTTGAAGGTGTTTGATTTGAAGGTTTTCAGGATTTACTGGAAGTAAGGGTTCAACATTATGCTAATATCTATAAAAAAATAGAGGTTACAAATTTTGTGTAGTGAATGTATGCTCCTTTTTCCCATGCTTGGTCTTAGATGAAGTTAATGAATCATTGTTTGAAGAAATAAGTATAGAAGAATTATCAAGGGGTTACGTATTCTCGAAAAATGAAAATTTCCTATCTTAGATGGGTGGACAATTGAGTTTTTTTTATTGCCTTGATATATTAGGAAATGACTTGTTATGAGTGGTTGAAAGGGTTGGAATGATAGGTAGGGTTCTCCTCAATTTCAACTCTACCTACGTTTCTTTTATCCCAAAAGTTGAAAAGCTAATAAATTTCAAGGAATTTAGGCCAATCTCATTTGTAATTATGTGTATAAAATCATTAAAAAATTAGGAAGTATTGTCCACAATCATATCCTTAAAGAAAATTGGCTTCCTTGAAGGGAAATGGATCCATGGCATAGTAGGTGCATCTCAAGAAGGAATTCATATTATAAAGAGAAATAAGTGAGTGTTATGGTGGAAAAGCTATATCTTTCAATGGCTTATGACCATGTTTATTGGTTGTATGTAAGGATGCTTCTAATTAATATAGGGTTCTCCTTAAAAATTTTTAACTAGATCATGGCATGTGTTATGTTTTCCTCTTTTGTAGTGCTAGTGAACAAGGTTTCCTCTCCTTTCTTTACCCCAAAGTAGAGGTCTGTGTCAAGGATTTCTATTTTATCTTTATCTTTTTGTCCTAGTGGTAAAGGGGTTTAAGTTGGTTTACAATGGAGGTTAAGAGAATTGGTAGGTTTAAAAGAATCAAGGTGGCATTAGTGTTTATGTTGACTCATTTGTTGTTTATAGACGACGTAGTGTTGTTCGTGAATGAGAAAGTTGTTTGAGGGTTAGGTTGTTCAAGAAAAAATGGTTCTATGTTTTAATGATATGGATGATAGGACAATACAAGACCTTTTAGGTACTTTTCAATTTCAAGTTTTTGAGTACTATATGCTCAAACCCAATGCTTATAAGCAACACGATTAGAGATGGATTTTAGGTAAGGTTGACAGATATATTCACTTTTGGTGTAATCACTAGTTTTCAAGAGATGGTTGTTTGACTTTGGTGAAGGCAATATAGAAGTAATCATAATTTATTTGTAATTTTTGGCTGATAGCCCAAAGGTGTTATGGAAAATATTAGGAAAGTTTGTTTCAACTTCCTTTGGAGTGGTAAGTAAAAATATGAGGGAGTCCATTAAACAAATTGGAAATTTTTATTGAGATCGAGGGATGAGGGGGGATGGGTGCTCAAAATGGAAATTGTTATTGAGATCAAAGGATGAGGGGGGATGGGTGCTCAAAATGGAAATTGTTATTGAGATCAAAGGATGAAGGGGGATGGATGATAAAAATCATTCATGTCATTAGAGTGACACTAATAGAAAACTTGGAATGGAATTTGATAACTAAGGAGAATCCATGGAGTAAACTAATTACTCAAAAGTACTTGGATCCTCACTCTATTTTAACTTGGATAAGAAGGGAAGATAAGAATTGGAAAAATGGTTCAAGACATTGGAAGGCACTAATGCCATCTTTCCTAATGGAAGGTATGTTCTTCAGATGGAATTTTGGAAACAAAGAAGAAGTGAGTATGGGGGTTGAAATCATCATGGGTTGTGGGCACTTGCTAACATTATCTGTTGACTTGTTGAGTTTCCATAGAGAAGGGATATCAAAACTCTTAAATATTGCAATGA
Organism: Pinus taeda; assembly: GCA_000404065.3. Taxonomy (NCBI): domain Eukaryota; kingdom Viridiplantae; phylum Streptophyta; class Pinopsida; order Pinales; family Pinaceae; genus Pinus; species Pinus taeda. The sequence goes on along the minus strand of APFE030881299.1, from coordinate 6,937 downwards.
ACTCATTTAAGAACTACCATTTAGACATAGACCTTGAAGATAGATTAGGACGTGGGTCTAAAGAGGATTGGAAGAAGAAATGGGAAATGTTTAATAATGACTTACAAAGAACTCATATTAGAGTTTGGAGGACATTAATAATATTATTTGGATGAAGAACAATGTGGGAGGGTTGTATATGGTGAAAGTAGGTTACCAATATTTGATGACAATGGCACAATAAGTCCTAATGTAGTGGTGGAAGAGGATTTGGATGGTTAAGGTTCCAAATAAGAATACGATCTTTATGTGGCTAGCACTATGGAAAAAAGTGTTAACTTGGGAGGCTTAAAAGAAAAGGAATATACATGGATTGAGTTTCTTCTTGCTTTGTAGGAATGCCAAAGAATTGACTCATCATTTCTTTCACTAGTATCCTTTTAACCAAATAGTTCAACATGACATCAAAAAATGGCTAAATTAAAGGGACCTATGGCATAAGGAAGATTTTACACTTTTTCTTCAGAGTTGGGTCACTAGGACAAAACTAAATCCTTTTAGAGCTTTACCTTTTCTTGTTCTATGCGATGTTTAGTTCTGTGACAACAATATTTTATTTTTTGATAAAGAAGTTCCAACTTTTCAAGTTTTCTTTAAGTTGTGGCTCTTTTTAATCTTGTAAAAAGGTATCATTCTCCAAATATGTCTCAATAGGTTAGGGAATTGCTGGTCAATAAAAAATGTAATTGGGGATTCTTCGATGGGGTGTGCTAGAGGCTTGAACAACTTCGTGGTGTGGGAGGTATTATATATATTTCAATTTTTCATTATTTTACTTTGAAGGCAAATTGTGGCAAGGGTACAAACAATTTGGTTGAATTAATGATGCTAAAAATCCTACTACAAAGAGCCTCCAACTGTGGTTTGACAATTGTGCAAGTCTTTGGGGACTTAGTGGTGGTCAATTTGATGCTAGGTAAGTAGTTGACTCATAATTTAGATTTGTAGGATCTAGTGCTCCACCTAAAGGAAGTAATTTTAGTGTTCAAATCCTCTTCTAATAATATCATATTTAGGGATCTAAATCAATAATCCAAAGCAATGTTAAAGGAAGGCTTAAGTCACCTTCTTAGAGAAGTCCATTTGGTGGAAGTTTAGGAGGGAAAGACTAAGAATTTTAGCATAACTTGTGAAGTTGGGGATCATAGTTTAAAAATTTTGTTTGCTTTCTTAGTATTAAGATATAATATCATTAAATATAGGAAGTAATTGATTGTGTCTAAAAATATTTGGAGAATCTTGATCTATGAAAACAAAAAAAATCTTAATACTAAAGGATTAAGATTAATCCAAAAGACATTCTCTTTTGTAATGTGGATCACAAAAGTCTAAGATCTAACAT
>APFE030881297.1:0-14541 GCA_000404065.3 Pinus taeda | reverse complement strand
TCACTAAGCTCCATCATCTTGTTACATTTTCAACACAACAAAGTTAAATTATAAAGAGAGAGCCCTCTCTGAGCATTAGGAAGGCTAGATCCTGATCTCAAAAGTGGGTTTGATAGTTACCTCTGATATTTCTTAAACACAATATAACAACCCTAGGGAAATTATTGGAGTGATAACATAGTGGCGACCATACTGGGGACAGTCCTCAGTATAATAAACCTTAAAGGAAACCTTAAATCTCATCTCTACAACTTAAGGTCATTTTATGGTTGTTAAAAAGTTTCGCTTAAAAAATTAAAATTCTGGCTTCCAAAAGAACACATTATACCAGGGCACATCCAAATCCAAACCCTGTTATAATAATTGATGATCCTGACAGAATTTTAAGAAAACCAAAAAAGGTAGAAAGCCAAGGAATTATTAGTTAGTTAGTTAAAGAAAATTCACTTCCTAAAGAGTTATCAAGTTTAGAGGATATTCAATTTGATTTACCATTTCAGCTTTCTTTGTTTCGTACCAAATCTGAAAATTCAATTCATGATACTGTAATAGACCCCAATTTTATTCAATTTATTGAATCAAAGAATGTTTCTATACATCTTGATTTAGATCAACATGTTTTGGATACTTTTGACAAACTAGAAGATTTAACCTTAACATTGATAAGGCATATAGACGAAGCCTATCTTCAACAATCAGTTGAATTAGCTACCCTCACTACTGCTACCCCTGATATTTCTATGGAGTCTTCAAAAACTATAAATACAGCTTCATTTACTACCACTTCACTTATAATTTCCACCACAATTCATTCCCCAAGACCATTCATACCTCAACTTCCTCTCCAACCAAACATCTCAAATTCATCTAGTTCATTTACAACCATTTCAAGTTCTTCTTCAAACACCATTACTTTACCCCCCATTCACACCAAAGCCTTACCCATGGCAGACAGATATGCACGTTTGGTCTTACCAGCTCAATTACATGCCATGCCCCAAGACTACCGGAGTAAAATCTTTTTGTTTGATGCTACTGGTGAGTATATTGCTCAACAACATGTGCGTAAACTGACTGATTATTTTGAGTTACATGAAATTGATGAGTCTAATGTGAAAATGAGATTATTTTCCCAAACACTAGCAGGAGACATCAAAAAATGATTTAAAGGTTTACCTACTAATCATATTTCTGATTTAGCTGCATTCCACATATTGTTTATCAATAGATGGGAAAGAAAGAAAAACCCTTTACAAATATTGTCTGAATATGAAAATGTTAGAAGAGCTCCTAATGAATCCGTTCAGGACTATTATACTAGGTGTTACAGTGTCTATAATGCAATCCCTGCAAATATCAAACCTCCACCAGACTTGGGACTAATCAAATTTCTTGATGGTTTTGACACTAAGATGTCTTACCAATTAAGAGAAATAAACCCTAAAAAATTGGAACAAATGCAAAGTAGTGTTGCTAGTGTAGAAGCCAACCTATTAGCTAAAAGAGCTAGGATGAGAAATGAAAAAAGAGTAGCCATTAAGGAAGAACCATCTGCATTTGATAGCAAAATAGATACTTTGGCAAAAACCATGGAAAGAATGATGGATAGATTAGAAATTATGAAAAGAAAACCACAATGCGATAATCAACAACAAGGTCCTCAAATAAGAAATCCAAACTTTAGGAAGAATCCCAACATTGGTAAATCCAGAGAAGGGCAACCTCATCAACATATTAGACCACCTTTCCAAGAAAACTATGCTGACAGTTCTCACCTAAATGAAGAAGAGGAAGATGCTCATATTAACTTCATAGGAACAAATGATGGTAATACTATTTTTCTTACCCAAGAAGAATAGGAATTATGCATGTTACAACAATTATATTTATAATTTGGAGATTCCTTTGATTATAAACAAGGTTATGAATTAGCCATTAATGAAGTTCACAAGCAATATAACCTTAGGAGTAAGAACAATACAAAAGCTCCTACTAATAAAACTGTCCAAACTTAGACCAAGAAAACAGTAAGAGCTCCTACAACCAAAGTGCTACAAATTCTCTCTAAAGAAGCCCAAAAACTTCCATTCCAAACATTGTAGCCAGTCCAAAAATTGTGTAAATTACAGATATTGTTGTTAAAACATCAACTAATCCTAAAACATCTGCTACTGTCAAAACTTCAAAATATGTCCCAAAACCAACTAATACTCAAGATTCAAATGTTGTTAAAGTTTCAACTACTTCCCAAACTATTCCAAATCAAAAAATTAAAAACAATAAAACAGTTGAGACAAAAATAGAAACTGAATCACCAACTAAAGACAAGAAAGAAAAGGGCACATAAACTCCAATTGCTAAGGAGGAAAACATTCAGTTAGGCAAAACATAGACTCCATTTAATATCAAAACTAAAATTTCCAAATTGAAAATAACAGTTCCTTTAACAGAATTGATAGAAAATGACTCCTACAAATCCCAAATCACTGAAACACGAAATATAGATGAAGGAGAAGACTCCGTTAATCTAAATGATGACCAACCAGAATTAATATTTGGTCCTGAGGTCAATGGAAAACATGAACAAAGTGGTGTTCCTCCATTCTACATTAGCTTGACTATTCATGATCAAATCTTGCACAATGCTATGTTAGATTCAGGAGCATCTCACAATTTAATGCCTAAAGCCATTATGGAAACAATGGATTTAGATATATCCAGACCGTACAAAGATATTTTCTCTTTTGGTTCTAGTAAAGTTAAATGCCTGGGCCTAATAAAAGACTTGTGTGTCACCTTAGTTCAATACCCAGGTAAGAGTATTGTCATGGATATTGTAGTTGTTGATATCCCTCCAAAGTATGGAATGTTATTATCTCGCTCATGGGGAGAAAAATTGCAGGGATCTCTACACTTAGACATGTCATATGCCAAAATTTCAGTATTTGGTCAACTTAAACAACTTTACAGAGAAACTTTAATGAAGTACATGGTAAGTAGTTAAGAAAAACCATAGAATTACCCTATATACTCCATGCATTCGGATATGGACTCATTTATCTTGTATAATCCAGACAATGGAAAAAATGAAATCATAGTTGTAGAAGAAAATTACAAAGCACCACATAACACATGAGTCTCTATGGCATTTAGATTTTTATGGTTGTGTAAATAGATTGGGATTGGGTGCAAGAGATTGGATTCATAACATGGAAAATAATCATTTTGAAGGTCATGCCTTTAGATTAAACTTTAAATGCACAAACAACATGGTGGAGTATGAAACTTTAATCTTAGGACTACAAATTGTAAGAAAACTTGGAGCCAAGAGAGTTTCTATCATGGGAGACTCAGAATTGACCATAAAACAAATTAAAGGAGAGTATTCTATGAATAATCCTAGACTTAGCCAATACAGAGAAATTGTTCTTGATCTGATTAAGGAACTTCTTGAAACATATTTTGTTGTTATTCCTAGGAAACAGAACATGCAAGCTCACAACTTGGCTACTTTTGATAGCACTTGCAGATTACCTTTTGAGCCCAACCACCAGTGCACTATAGAAATAAGACACATACCTGTTATACCTAATAATCTAAAATATTGGCAGATTGTTTCACAAGATTCTCAAATCTATGATTTCATGAATGCTGAGGGAGAATTCCAAAACTGTAACTTAGATACTGATTGTATAGCAGATAAAATCATAAATAGTGAGATAGATATAAATTCTTTAGATGTAAATAAACCCACTAAATTCACTAAAGTAGAAATAGATAACTTAGAAAAAGTAGAAATAGAAGAAATAATCAATGATAATTCTGAGATTTTAGACCTTAAAAATTACTTTTTGCCTAAGGGATTAGTCCTATTAGTTGATTTGTTTGATTCAAATGATGTAGCTAGAAAACCAAAAATCGAGCCTTTAAGATCAGACATAGAAGATTGTAACATAGGAACAGAAGAAAAACCTAAGCTTATTAAATTATCCAAAGCATTACCTCTAGCTGAAAAAATGAAATGTTGGAAATAATACTGAGAGGGGGGGGGGTGAATCAGTATTAGAAACTTAACAATTTTTCATTTCCAATAAATAGATTTATATACATAACTTCAGTTAATGCAACTTGCGTATGTACGCAACTGTGTTTAGAGCAACCAACGTACACCTTGAAAACTTATTATTTAGTCAATTGATCTTTAATATGTGTATCAGAACCATATAAGCAATAACAAGTATAGTAAAAATAGAGCAGACAATCACACACAGGAACACAAGATATAAGGCGGAAACCCAACGTGGGTGAAAACCACCTGCTGCAATTCGTCTCTATCTTCTTTTAATAAGAAACTTCCTTTTACAATATTTCTGTACTGGTGCAGTCTTATACCACTATGCAGGCTTCTACCGACAGAAGGCTACAACCTTCTCTCATTCTCCAGCTTCTCCTATAAGGTAGCTACAACCCCCTTAGCTCTTGTACTAGCTGATGTACTAGTACATAAGCGCTGACCTACAGAAGGCTACAATCTTCTCTTTTCTTCCAAGGACCACGTTTCATAAATTTTCAGACTAGATCCATCAATACCATCAACCAAACATCAAAATATATCTACATCAATCAATCTCCCTTGCACTAACCAAAACTGAATCAAATAATCACTTCTCTGAATTTTGTAACCAGAATATAGTAACAGTACTAGAACCCAACTAGAACCCAACCAGAACCCAGAACACTGCAACAGTAAATAGAAGTAGCTAAAACATGTTTTATGAGACGTACACTACTTAAATATGTATAACCTGCGTGCATACACTATCATATGAAGGAAAACCTGTGTATATGCTGTTTTGAATTGTTGTACCAGTGTGCATACACACCTTTGCTATATTGGACCTGCGTACAGATCTGTAAAAGATGATTTACCCTTTTCAACTATTCAGACATCAGTTATACCCAAATCATCAGATTTACAAATCAAGACATGCACCAAATATAAGGATCAAAAATCACACAAAGATACTTCTCTTGAAGCCTTAAGATCTTGACCCATCAATGGAAATTATCCTTCTTCTAGCGCTCAGGTTCCTCCTTGATTTAGATCCAGCTATGCACCATAACCCAATCACCAATATTCTAGATCTTGCTCTTTATTAGATAGTCAATGCTTGAGTGCCTTTGCCTAATGATCTCCTCCTCCTTTTATAGTCTTAGGCCTTACTTAATACCATGGTCCAAAACCACTTAGAAGCAATACCTTGGACCAAATACCTGGGGTCAACACTTCAGTCTAGATACCTTGGATCAATACCATGGGTCAAAATACTAGGGACCAAATACCACAGACCAAGACCAAGTTTTCCAACATGTACGCGCTTTTCCTTGCGTGAAAGTGTGTGTATATGCATACGTGCCTTCTGGTATGCTAACCCACGTGTATACACGACTTGTTTAAGGGAAACTTACGTATACCTCTTTTTCCTTCATTCTGAGAGCCTGAACCTGTGATCTGTCATTTGAGAGAGTTGCCATCAAGGAAAACACCTGTTTCATAGTGCCAAACCTGTGTCATAATGCCAAAAATATCCCCATTTGGACTTGATGGCAACCCCAAGTCACTGTCACTCTCCCCCTTTTCCATCAAGGGCAAAGGGTTATGCTCCCCCTGAGTACATGCTGAATTCTCAGATATACTAAAGTGTGTTGTTCATACTCCCCCTGACTGTAAGCAAGGTCTACAACAAGATGTTCTACAAGAAGAACAAGACTCTATACATTATAAATGACCTTCCTATCACCAACGACTCATACATACATCCATTTCCCAACCAAGTAGGCATATACCAAGATTGACTGTTCCACCCAACCAAGTGGGGATACATCAAAAGGTTATACAAGATAAGAACATTGCATCATCCATCCGAGGCATGGTGGGGAAACAAATTAGTTTGTTACATGACCTTGATAGTAAAAGATATATATATGACATAGAGACAAAATATCTAAAACGAGATAGTTATCAACAACTATCATCAGCAGCATCTGTTAATTATCATCAACAACCATGATCTCCCTCTGCACCTGTTCCATTTTAACCAAAAATAGTTGTGAAATTGTACCAAAAACTTCTAAGATAATGCCAACAATGTATTATTAGAAGTATATGCTCCCCCTGAACCTGTGCCAGATGATCACTGTCAGACCCATATCAGACTCTTTTCATCCTCAGTCTATCCCACTAATATTCTTCAAACCAACATATACATGACTATATCCACTGAAACCGGCGTATGTACACGGATACACTTCATGAAACTCGCGTACACCCACTTTTCTATGAAACAGATAAGAATTAATGGCAAGAAGATGCGTTAACTACTCCTAGCTTCTGTCTGAGGTATTCAAATCTCTCTGGGAAGTGGTTTGGTGAATATATCAGCAACCTGTTCTTTGGAGGGAAGATACTCAAATTTGACCTTTTGTTCAAGCACTTGTTCCCGAAGAAAATGATATTTAATAGGTATGTGCTTGGTCTTGAAATGCATCACAAGATGCTTTGAAATACTAATTGCACTTGTATTATCACGTAGAATGGAGATGGGTGGAGTACAAGTGATTTGAAAGTCTTGCAATGTTTGCATCATCCAAAGAAGTTGTGTGCGGCAAGATGCAGTAGCCACATATTCTGCTTTAGCTGTAGATAATGCAATTGAACTTTGTTTCTTGCTGAACCAAGACACTAATCTGGAACCCATGAAGAATGCACCACCACTAGTTCTTTTTTTGTCATCCACGCTTCATGCCCAATCTGCATCTGTATATGCATGAAGTGTAAGATCTGTATCTCTGGGATACCATAAAAAAAAGTTTTGTGTCCCTTGAAGATACTTAAAAATCCTTTTGACTACCTGAAGATGAGCTTCCTTTGGATTTGCTTGGAATCTTCCAACTATTCCCACTGCATGCATGATGTCTAGTCGGGTACCTGTCAGATAGAGAAGACTACCAATAATAGATTTGTAGGTTGGTTGATGTACTGTTGTTGATTCATCATTTGCGCTAAGACTGCATCCTGTTACCATAGGGGTACATACTAGTTTAGCATCTTCCATTCGATATTTCTTCAGGATCTACTTGAGTTACTTGGTTTGTGATAGAAAAATACCATCTTTATTTTGTTGAACTTGTAAACCAAGAAAATGTGTGAGCTCACCAAGAAGGGACATTTCAAATTCTTTTTGCATTACCAAAGAAAAGTTTTGACTCATGGCTTCTTCATTACTCCGAAAAATGATATCAGCAACATACACAACAAGTATTAGCAATTTATCATCGTCAATTTTTATATATAGATTGCTATCAGCTGATCCTTTTGAAAAGCCTTGTTGATGAAGGAATTTGTCAAGATGATAATACTAGGCCCTTGGAGCTTGTTTTAGACCATAGAGCGCCTTTCTGAGTTTGCATACAAGTTTTGGATCGTTTCCAAGGATGAATCCGTTTGGTTGCTCAATATATACCTCCTCTTCTAGATCTCCATTAATAAAGGTAGATTTCACATCCATTTGATATACTTTGAACTTCTGAAAGCTAGAAAGAGCAAGGAACATTCTTATGGCTTCAAGTCTAGCAACAGGTGCAAAAGTTTCTTGAAAGTCTATACCTTCTTGTTGAGCATATCCTTTACAAACAAGTATGGCCTTATTTATAACAACTTCCCCATTTTCATTCAACTTGTTTTCGAATATCCATTTGGTTCCAATGATATTCTTATCATGAGGTCTAGGAACATTCCCAAGTATTATTCTTTTCAATTTGATCAAGCTCTTCATTCATGGCCTTGACCCAACATTCATCTTTGCATGCTTCATGTACATTTTGTGGTTCGATGGAGGAAATTAATGCTAGATAGCTTGAAGATTCTGTAATAGTTCGTCTTGTCTGTACACCTGCCTCTTTCTGTCCCAAAATTTGAGTCTCTGGGTGATTTTTCTAAACATATCTGGATGGAGTCTTTTCTTCTGCCATTATCTGCTCTTTTGGTGCTTCATTGGTTTCTTCTTCTTCAGCATTAGTCTAATTTGATGTGAAGGATAATCCTCATCTTCTTCCCATTCAATACTTTCAACAATTTTCCTTAGTCTTTTATTATAACACTTGTATCCTTTACTTCGGGAAGAGTAACCAAGGGGAATGCCTTCATCTGCTCTAGGTTCAAACTTGCCAAGTTTTTCATCAGTCCTTTTATGTAACATTTGTTTCCAAAAACTTTGAAGCATTTTACAATAAGAGTCTTACCATACCGAAGTTCATGAGGATTCAGAGTGTTGTTTACCTGAACATTTGTTTTGTTGAGAATAGTGAAAGCAGCAAATGCAGCTTCATCCCAAAAGGTTGTAGGAGTTCCAGACTCATCTAGCATAGCACGAGCGATTTGTTGAACAGTTCTGTTCATCCTTTCTACTACTCCATTTTGCTACGGAGTCCTTGTGGTAGAAATTTCCCTTCTTATTCCATGTTCTTCACAAAAGTCGAAGAATTCATCTGAGGTAAATTCCCCTCCTCGATCAAACCCGAGGCATTTGATTTTATGATCTGATTCATTTTCAACCAAAGCTTTGAATGCTTTGAACTTTTCAAATGCTTCGTCTTTATACTTCAGAATTCCTATCCAACACATTCTGGAAAAGTCGTTAATGAACAATATAAAGTATTCTTCTCCACAAGGTGATTTTTTCCTTGATGGACCACATAAATCAGTATGGACAAGTTCAAGCGGCTTACTAGTTGATCCTTCCTTCTGAGGGAAATGTGCTTTGGTTTTCTTACCAAATTGACATGATCTGCATATTGTATTTTCTGGAATTCTGATGTCAGGAAGATCGTGAACAACCTGGTATTTACAAGCTTTCCTTATCTGAGGGAAGCTTAGATGCCCCAATCTTCAGTGCCATAGCTAGTGTTCCTCATTTTCACTCAGATAACATTGTTTTTGTCCTCCCTTGAGTATGTATAAATTATTTGGAGTTCTTAAATTATGCTTTAAGCCATCAACATGCATAACATTCCCAGCTTTGACCTTTTCTTTTAGGAGAAGAGAGCCTTTACCTTTTATGATTGCAGGGGTGTCATTTCCAAATGAGACCTTCCTTTCCTTTTCTAAGGCACTATATGAATGAAGTTTTTCTTTATCACCTATCAGTGTTTCGAGCATCCACTATTGATGTACCATTGATTTTCTTGTCCTTCTACATATAAGGCTATTCGGCATCTTTCGGTTTGCGGTTCTTTCTTTTTCCAAGTTTTGGGAGCCAATGGAGCTTGCCCCTTCTGAGATGTTTGCCGAAATTTACTCCTGCATTCATAGTCTTCATGACCAAAGTTGTTACAGATAGAGCATTCTATTTCATTTTCAAGAGCATAAAAGTTATTGTAGGTCCTTTTCATGATCCTAGTAAAATTCCTTTGATTTCGTGCTTCTCTAGTCATGATGGTCTTGTAAGAAACACACTAAGTAGCCTTGTGTCCAAAGTTATGACATAAAAAACATTGTCCATTAAAGAAATTCCTGAGATTATCGAATCTACTAACCTGATGATTGTAGTTTCTATTGAAATTCATTCTTGAAGAAAATTGAGATTGATTTACCTGTGGTTGTTTATAGCTTATGTTCATCGTTGAAATAGATTGAACTTGATTTCCCTAGTGATTAGCATTAAGCCTCTGCTGATGATTGTCAACCTTTTCACTTCTCCTTGCTTTTTGATAATTTCATCTAGAGTTTCTGATCCTTTAGCAAACCTAATATTGAAAACTTTTTTTTTATCAATTTCCTTTCATAGACCCACAATTTCACATTCTAACTTTTCATTGTGTTTTTCCCTTTTAGCAAGTTGGAATGTCAGAGTATCTATAATCATACTCTTTTCTTCTAAACAAATTTTAATTTTAGAAATTTCTTCATAGAGACCACCTTCAACTAAAGCATCCAAGAAATCATCATCTTCAAAATCCATCAGAAGTCTATAATCATTACTATTTTCATCTTCATAACTATTTGATAAACCATCACTATCTTCATGCGTATATTAGCTCTTTTTATTTACACTTTGTTTTCTATTCCATTTTGCTAATTCCTTACCTCTATCAAGCTTATCTTTGTGAGGAAATTTGGCAGAATAATGACCTACTCTTCCACAAGAAAAACATTTGAAAGGTAGTTTACCTTTGAATCGTCTAGAACCCCATTGAAGGTTCTTGGCAAAGTTTGATTCTTCCTCTCTTTTTGACGTATGTCCTAACTCATTGTGTTCTCTTTTTCCTGAAGCTTTGAATGCAGCTTCTCTCATGTCTGATGGACCCCCTTTTCTCATTTCGAAAGAAGTTAGGATTCCGTGCAGCTGTGACGTCGTAATACTCTGAAGATCTTGCTTTTCTTCTATGGCAGAAACCTTTGGTTCAAACTTAGAAGACAAGGATCTTAGAACCTTTTCGTCTCCTTCATAGCTTAGAATGATTTTGTCCCATATTTCTTTGGCAATTTTGAGCTGCATAACCTTGATGAATTCTGATTGTGATAGACTCCCTAATAGAGTATTGACAGCTTTTGCATTTGTTTCATACTATTTTTTACCTTCCATATCTGTAGGAGTTGCTGATGGAAATGTGTATTCTCCTTCCACGATATCCCAAACTTCTGTTCCAAGAGATTGAAGATAGGTTGTGGTTCTTACCTTCCAATAGACAAAGTGGCTCCCATCAAAGATTGGTGGCCTGATGGATGCCTCTTTTTCATAGTTGCTCATGATGATAGATCTTCCTTCAAGCAATCAAGCTTCTTCTAAAGGACCTGCTCTGATACCAATTGTTGGAAATAACACTGAGAGGGTGGGGTGAATGAGTATTAGTAACTTAACAATTTTTCATTTCCATAAACAGATTTATATACGCTACTTTAGTTAACGCAACTTGCGTATGTACTCAACTGTGTTTAGAGCAACTAGCTTAAACCTTGGAAACTTATTATTTGGTTAGTTGATCTTTAATCTGTGTATCATAACCATATAAGCAGTAACAGGTATAATAAAAACAGAGCAGACAATCACACACAGGAACACAAGAAATAGGTGGAAACCCAATGTGGGTGAAACCACCTGCTGCAATTCGTCTCTATCTTCTTTTAATAAGAAACTAATTTTTACAATATTTCTATACTGGTGTAGTCTTATACCGGTACATAGGCTTCTACCTGTAGAAGGCTACAACCTTCTCTCATTCTCTAGCTGATGTACTAGTATGTACGTGCTGACCTACAGAAGGCTACAACCTTCCCTTTTCTTCCAGGGACCACATTTCATAAATTTTCAAACTAGATCCATCAATAGCATCAATCAAACATCAAAATATATCTGCATCAATCAATCTCCCTTGCACTAACCAAAACTAAATAAAAAAATCACTTCTCTAAATGTTGTAACCAGAATACAGTAACAGTACCAGAACCCAACTAGAACCCAGAACACTGCAACAATAAACAGAAGTAGCTAAAACATATTTTATGAGACGTACGCTACTTCAATATGTAGAACCTATGTGCATACGCTGTTATATGAAGGAAAACCTGTGTATACATTGTTTTGAATTGTCGTACCAATGTGTGTACACGTCTTTGCTATACCGAACTTGCGTACATATCTGTAAAAGATGATTTACCCTTTTTAATTATTCAAACATCAGCTACACCTAGATCATCATATTTACAAATCAAGGCATGCGCCAAATATAAAGATCAAAAATCACACAAAGATACTTCTCTTCAAGCCTTAAGATCTTGACCCATCAATAGAACTTATCCTTCTTCTACGCTCAGGTTCCTCTTTGATTCAGATCCAGCTATGCACCATAACCCAATCACCAGTATTCTAGATCTTTCTCTTTATTAGATATGCAATGCTTGAGTGCCTTACCTAATGATTTCATCCTCCTTTTATAGTCTTAGGCCTTACTCAATACCATGGTCCAAAACCACTTAGAAGCAATACCTTGGACCAAATACCTGGGGTCAACACTTCGGTTAAGATACCTTGGATCAATACCACAGGTCAAAATAGCAGGGACCAAATACCATGGAGAAAAACCAAGTTTTCCAACATGTACACAGTTTTCCTTGCGTGTATACGCATATGTGCCTTCTGGTATGCTAACTTGTGTGTATACACGACTTGGTCAAGGGAAACCTGTGTATACCTCTTTTTCCTTCATTCTAAGAGCCTGAACCTGTGATCTGTCATTTGAGAGAGTTGCCATCAAGGACAGCACCTGTGTCATAGTGCCAAACCTGTGTCATAATGCCAACATGAAATACATAAGTCTATTTAAAGAATTTCAAGATGGCTTTTCCTGGAGTTATGAAGACCTCAAATCTTATGACACTAGCATTATCCAACATAAAGTACCTATCAAAGAAGATCAAAAACCCTTCAAACAAAAGATTAGGAGAATTGATCCATTTCTTATGCCATTAATTGAAAAATAAGTAAAAAGGATGTATGATTCACAAATCATAGCACCAATTAGATATTCAGATTAGGTGTCCAATTTAGTCACCACAAGAAAGAAAACATGGGAAATCAGACTCTATGTTGATTTTAGAAACTTGAACAAAGTATCATTGAAGGATAATTATCCCCTCCCTCAAATGTACCATATTCTACAGAGGCTGGTAGGATCATATAGAATCTCATTACTTGATGGGTTTTCTGGATACAACCAAATTTTAGTTCAACCACTGCATTTATGACTCCTTGTGGTACTTTCATGTATTTGAAATTGCCTTTTGGATTGATGAATGCAAGGAATACCTTTCAAAGAGCTATTAACATATATTTTGCAAAATAAATCCATGAATTCTTAGTTGTTTACCAAGATGATGTCACAGTGTTTTCCAAATCATATAATGAACATCTAGATCATTTGAGAAGAGTTCATATTAAATGTAGAAAATTTGGCATATCCTTAAATCCTAAAAATTCACTTTTTTGGACTAGACGAAGGTAAACTCTTAGGAAACATAATTTCAAAAGAAGGAATTAGAATAGATCCATCTAAAATAGAGGTAATCCCAAACATTAGACACCCTAGAAACATTAAAGATTACAATCATTCTTAGGTAAAATATTTTCTTTTAGAAGATTCATTTCTAACTTAGCAGAACTAATCAGAGAATTCAATAACATGTTAAAGAAAGATTCAACACTTAAGTGGAAAGTAGAGGCTAAGTAGTCTTTTGAGGCAATCAAAGAAGCCTTTACTAAAACACCTGTCCTCATAAGTCCTGATTTCAAAAAAGATTTTATAATTTTTTCTTTTGCTTCAGAACATACTATTGCAGCAGTCTTGTTGCAAAAGAATGATCAAGGTTATGAGCAGCCTATTGCATTTTTCAACAAATCTTTGAGATATTTTACACTAAAGTAAAACATAATGGAAAGACAAGCACTTGCTTTAGTAAAGGCTATTAAAGATTTCAGAGTGTACATTTTATACTCACACATCATTGCATATGTTCCAAATTAAGTATTAAAGGACATTTTAACACGAAATGGGCCTAAAGGAAAGAGAGGCAATGGATTGCCACTATTTTGGAATATGACATTGAAATAACGCCTACAAAACTTATCAAAGACCAAGGTTTAGCTAAACTCATGGCTGAATCAAACTGTCAGACCTTAGATATAAATTTCATTGGTGCCCTGGATGATTAGGAATAGATGACGACTCCACATATCAATGAAGCTTTCATAGATTCACCTTGGTATGTAGATATCATATTCGTTTTACTAAACTTACAAGCTCCTCCTATTTTATCTAGAACTAAAGGTAGATTCTTGAAAATGAAATCAATGAAATATTGTATCATAGATAATGCTTTATTTTGGAAAGATAATGGTGGCATTTTGTTGAATTGCTTATTAAAATATGTAGTTGACAAAGTTATGCAATAATTTCATGCAAGAGATTGTGGAGGACACCTATACTAGAAAACAACTGCTGATAAGATTTTAAGGGTAGGTTTTTACTTGCCCACCCTTTTTGTAGATGTCCGAAAATATGTGACCTCCTGTCATAAATGCCAAATATTTGAAGGTAAGAACAAACTCTTTCCTTTACCCCTCAAATCCATCTCAGTAGAAATCCCTTTTCAACAATGGGTTTTAGACTTGATTGGGGAAATTCACCCACCCTCCTTAGCCCTTCCCCTCTTTCCCTTATTTCTATTCCTCCCTCTTTCCTTCCTTATCTCTCTATCTCACTCATACTCTCTCTTGATAACTATATATCTCTCTCCCTCTCTTTGTCTCTCTCTATCGCTTCTCTTCCAATCACCTCTACTTCTCTCCCTCTCTCATTTTCTTCTCTCACTCTCTCTCACTCTCTCAACTCCATATTTGTGTTTGTATCCCTCCCTCTCTCCTTTCCCCTCTCTCCATTATTATTTCTCTCTTTTTCTTCCCTCTATCTCTATCTATATATCTCTCC
>APFE030881269.1:0-12849 GCA_000404065.3 Pinus taeda | reverse complement strand
CATGATTGTTCAGAGGTCTTTGTTTCAGCCGGATGTATACCCCAGGAATTTTTGTACACCCCTCCACGCGGGGGGGCAGATCCCCCCCGGCTGGGGGGTCCGGGGGCCAGCGGTCCCCCAGCGGGGGCTCGGGGGCAGCGCCCCCGAAGCTAAGAACAGATGTAAATTTGCCATGTAAAAGTATAGTAATTTCTATTCAATCTGAGCCGTTCATTAGGCGGATGATCTGACGGTAGAACTTATGTTTATTTTAGGGTTTTTTGCCCTCGAAGGCAACCCCTCTCTTTGTATGAAGGCATTGTATTTGAGGCGGTGATATAGATGTGTATTCTGTGTGAGCGAGAAACAGAGAGGTGAGACTGTGAGAGAAAACAGAGGATATTACAGCGGGTTTGCTGTAGGTTGTGTCTCTTCATTTTGCTGGATAATAAAAAGGAAGGACTGGCTGTTCGAAGTGGACGTAGCCCAAACTGGGTGAACCACGTATATCTGTGTCTCTCTTGTTTTGTGCGTTTTCTGTGTTTATATTTCTGCAATATTTTATGTGTTCCATTGCTCCGTAATATATAATTTTCTAACAACAGAGGGAGCAATCCTAGTCATATTCAACTCCAGACAAAGGTGGGATTAAATCAGGGAGAAGAGTATTTACCTGTTCGCAGTTGCAGAAGTTGTTTACCCTGCTACCTGTGTTCATAAGCACCAACAATAAAACCAGTTTACAAATCGAGCAGAGACTAGAAGCAGTGAGAACAACAACAAGGGGAAAGCACCAAACGAGAGACCAAATTCAAGAGATTAACGACCGAACAAGGCCGAGAAACTTACTACCCGGAAGGAACTCAGACAAATGCACCTCCAGAGCCCAGGCAGGTTCGTGCCACAGAAGGGGTCCGTAGACAGCCACATCGCAAAGCTGAGAGGGCCAACGTTCATTTGCAACCAGAACCGAAAGAAAAATAGAGATTGCCATGTACGCATGAGGCGGAGCCATACAGGGTAGCTACCAAACCCTTACCGGACTGCACAACCGCATAGAAGAGTCGCGAATGACCAGACCACCAAAGCATTTTGGGCAAAGAGTGGATGGAGGGAACCAGGCCCGAGGCTTGTAGCTGGGCATTGAATGTCGCATTAAAACATTCCCATTACCAACGCAAAATATCTATTGCCACACCACATACAACCGTCGGTGACAACTAACAAGATCCACCACGTCATAAAATCCGAGACCAAGTGTAAGGCCAAGCCCAGGTGTAAAGTGTGGGCTTGTGTGGGCTGGGTCACACCATTTTGCGACCCCTTGATTAGGGAATGAAGTGCCTCCTTTCCTTGTATTCCGTCTTCGTCTGATGTGTTTGTCTAAAATACCTCGTCTTCCCAATTCTTTGTCCCTTTTAGCTTTTTGATTTGAATCTCTCTATTCGTTTTTCTTCCCACCTTACAATGAAATAATCTTGTTCCCTTTTCTTTGTCTCTGATTTTTCATCAGTGGAACTTACAAGGGAGGGGCAAGTTCGAGCCACCCTAGGAACTAGAATTCGCCCTCGTTCGAGGAAGAGTTGATTTTTTTTATCACATGGATAGGGGCGTCCTCAGGGAGTTGAATTCCATCCTCAAGAAGACGAGGAGAGGCTCTAGAGCCCTTCCTAAGAGAGGGAGGGACGTTGCTTGAGGGAATATCACCTTCCTCTTTAACTAGGTTGAGTGCTTTAAAACTATATCTATTAGCCTTCGTTGCACCCTGATTGCTGGTACCCTCTCCTGGAGTTAATTTCATCTCGGGTGGAGGTGCTAGGCCCTTACTTTTATTCCCTATTGGATAACTCTACTATGGCTGGTTATTAGTCTATTTGGATGGTCCTCTTTGTCTTTTGGGTTATTGCCATTGATCCCATTCTTCCACATGATTATGTTTCGCTTCGATTTTGTTTTTGTAGCTTCTAGAAAAGTTTTCGTACTCATGAAAAACCTTGCACTTAAAAGGAAGTTGGTCATGATCCAACTCTTGCATATGGGACAAATGTTGCAATTTCTAAGTCTAACTGTTAGAAACCCTTCATGTACTTTTCTGATTTATTTCTGCCTACTTGTTCTGATTAATTAACAAGTTATTTACCATGTAAATACTGAAATTAAATACAAGTACATGCTCAACACATTACAGATCATGAACTGAAGGAAACAAAAACAAGCACACAAGTGACACCGTTGTTTTTGGACCAATGTCCCCGGAAAAACCCAATGCGGGAAAACCGGTTTAACTACCTAAGGGTTTTAATTATTAAGCAGTTTCAGAATACAATTTGGGTGCCAAAAGCGGCTCACCCAATAGAGAATAATCTTGGCAATAGTACCTCTCAGTGAGAGATAGGTGTTCTGGCGAAAACCCCGGATAAACACTCCGACAACTCCCAACTCTAAGCTGCCTCATGAAAACCCTAGCGTCAGCGTCTAGAGACTGTGTCAGCCCTTTCTGGGCTAATGTCTACCCAACATCACCTTAGATCGCCCTGTGTCAACCTCTGGAGGCACTGCGTCAACCCTTAGAGCCTCTGCGTCACCCATGCTGGCTCTCTGTGGCACTGCACAATTCCTGGCTGGCTCTGCATGAACCTTTGGTTGGTTCTGCGTCCCTCTCTCCCGGCTTTTGCGCTGATCCTCATGGTACTATCTCTACCTCTTTGTTTCTGTATCCACTACCCCTCAGCTGCAACTCTAATCACTCTTTCGACTGCATCAACAAACCCTGCCCTAGAAAATTAAAATCTTGATCAATTCGGTGTGTTCTCCAAATGACCCTCAAGCCTCCTCTTATACTTTTCTCATTAAAAACTCAACGACTGAGATTAAGTCCCTAATAGACGATTAAGATTAACTCTGGCTTGATCCATGACTTTTGGACCCTTCTAACATAGTTTTATATTAATTCACATTAATAGTTTAATTTCCCTAAGTTTAGACTTAGGCACTCTATTAAAAATATTAATTATTTTAATATCTCCCAAACTGTTTAGAATTTGCCAAAACTATTTCTGGGTATTGGAGATCTCATGTGCTTTAGCCTCTCCACCAATTTTCGTGGCTAGATCACATCTGATGCTAACCCAAATCAACACTCCCTCTTAGTGAGGACTGTGCTCTAGTAATACTCCTCATTGAGCATCACCTTAATCATCCGGCATCGGTACCTGTGCTGATGCAGGCCTGCTGCCCAACATCCTCTGCACTGTTGCATCATGTACTGTTACCCATGGCCCTACCACTGCCACTGCTGCATCCGTACGACAAACCCTCTCATCATGCTGCATTGTGTTGCCCATAACACTGCCACTACTAATTGTTGCACTGCAAATCAGTTACTAAGAAGTACGTAACTGATCTCCTAAATTTGACATCTCTGTCAGGGTAGAGACACCCATGAAGCTGAAACTCCCTCTGTCGCTGACAAGTGCTCTCTCTCTGACCTCTGCGCTGCTGCAACCACTCCATACATCTCTCACTGCTGCCTCACGCTGTCTTGGAATCCTGCATTGTAGCTCCTTTTGTCGCTCCATCCTCATTCGCCTCTACTGACATCCACCATCACTGCTACTCATCAAGTGGTGTGTGAGCACACATGGCACAATCATCATCTGTCTCCACTTCCCTCTCTGCCCTTTCTGGCGTAGACTTGGTCTCAGAAGTCTCTCCCTTTCTCTTTTTCCTTGGACATTGGCTTGCATAGTGACCCAATTCCCTATAGTGGAAGCATTTGACCTTGGAGAGCTCCTTCTTCTTCCGTTTCTCTTGCTTTGCCTCAGATGCTAGGGTAACATCCTCCTCTTCCTCCTTGATTCTGATCCCCTTGCTACTGCTTCTTGCCTTGCTTATCCTTATGATCTCTTCTTAGCGAAGAGCCGCCCACATTTCCTCCCAATCTGGAAGGGTCACCCTGCCTAGTATGCTCTAGACAAACAACTCCTAGTCTTCAGAGACTGCGTTCAAGCCTGTTCTCACCATCAATTCTTGATCCAGCGTGGCCCATATGGAAGTTAGTTGGTCCCGTATCTCCTTCAATCGACCAAGGAAGGTGTCGATCTATTCTCCCTTCTGCATCTGGTATGACCGCAGTTGATTTTCTACTAGCATCTTCCTCTGCATGGAAGTATGCTGATGTAATTTATTTAGGGCCTCCCACATCTCATTTGCCGTGTCCTTTTCGGTAATATGCTACATGGTCCTTGACCTCGTCAAGGATGATGCTCTTGGCCCTCGCCATTGCCTCCTCGTACTTGTCGTTCTCAGCTGGGTCAATTGGGATCGCTATCGTCTTCAAGGCGAAGTGCTTGACATGATTCCTGTCTAGAACGGACAAGATTCTAGCCTTCTAGACTACGAAGTTTGAGGCTCTATCTAGTTTGTCCTAGTCTCTTACCCCATTCACTGCCATCTCGCTGCTCCTCTACTTCCCTTCTAAAAGTTCTCTGTGTGACTCCCTCTGAGCCTCGATTTCCCTCCTGGAAACCCCTCTACCAATGTCGAGATGCCCCCACCGATCCTTAGTGCAACTACACCACTGATCCAGATTTCTTGGCTAGAAATCCTCAGTAGCAACTCCCTCCTCCTTGGTATTGCCCTGTTAGGTACTGTTCTGACTACAACACTCCACCAACTTCACTTTGCAACTTACCCACAACCTCCTAAGCTCCAACAAACTGAAGGTTAGAGATTCTAGGCTCTGCGCAATCTTGACACCAGCAAAATTCACACCGCCTGACCACGAGCGTCAATCCTTCCTAATTGAGAAAGATGACTGGGCACTGCGTAGGTCGAATCTGCTCCCCTCTGACACTGCGTTGATCCTCTTCTTGGCTCAAACTTGATGATGCAGGCACTGCGTCACCCCTTCCTTGCTGCTTCTCTACTAGGAACAAATTTTGTCACTTAGTGCAACTGTTTTCTACTGCTGCTGCTCTACTTGGCTGATGTCCTCAGTTCTCCAGTGATTTGCAACCTTTCTCTGATATCATGTTGGAATTTCTGAGTCTAATTGTTAGAAACCCTTCATGTACTTTTCTCATTTATTTCTGCATACTTGTTCTGATTAATTAACAAGTTATTTACCATGTAAATACTGAAAATAAATACAAGTACATGCTCAACAAGTTATAGGTCATCAACTGAAGGAAATAAAAACAAGCACACATGTGACATCGTTGTCTTTAGACCAATGTCCCTGGAAAAACCCAATGCGGGAAAACCGTTGCAGTTATCTGAGGGTTTTCATTATTAAGCGTATTCAGAATACAATTTGTGTGCCAAAATCAGCTCACCCAACAGAGAATAATCTCGGCAGTAGTACCTCTCGGTCGGAGACAAATGTTCTAGCTGAAACCCCGGATAAACACTCTGATAGCTCCCAACTCCAATTTGCCTCACGAAAACCCCAACATCAGCCTCAAGGGACTGCGTCAACCCTTTCTGACCCAACGTCTGCCCAGCGTCACCCTAGCTCGCTCTGCGTCTGCTTCTGGAGGCACTGCGTCAGCCGTTAGAGCCTCTGCGTCACCCATGCTGACTCTCTGAGGCACTGCGCAGCTCCTGGTTGGCTCTGCGTGAGCCCTGGCTGGCTCTGCATGAACCTCTGGTTGGCTATGTGTCCCTCTCCTGGCTTTTGCGTTGATCCTCCTGGTACTATCTCTGCCTCTCTGCTTTTGTATCCACTGCACCTCAGCTGCAATTCTGATCACTCTTTCGACTTCCTCAACAAGCCCTGCTCCAGAATATCGAAATCTTGATCAACTCGATGTGTTCTCCAAGTGACTCTCAAGCCTCCTCTTATACTTTTCTCGTTGACAATTCAATGACCGAGATTAAGTCTCTAATCAACGGCTAAGATTAACTCTGGCTTGATCCATGACTTTTGGACCCTTATAACACAGTTTTATATTAATTCACACTAATATTTTATTTTCCTTAAGTTTAGACTTAGGGACTCTGTTAAAAATATTAATTATTTTATTATCTCCCAAACTGTTTAGAATCTGCCCAAACCATTTTTGGATATTGGCTATCTCATGTGCTTTAGCATCTCGACCAATTTTCGTGGCTAGAGCACATCCAATGCTACCCCAAATCAACAATAAATTATCTAGTTTGAGATTTATTGCGGCTGGAAGCCCTTTGTCCATATCTACTTCCACACAAATATTCACACAAGTAAATAAACCCTCTTGTCGCTCAACACGATCAATATGTTTACCCAGGGCGTTTATAGTTTAAAAAGTGGCATCGTTCCAACAATGCAGAGGAAGGAAGGGGAGTTTAACCTAGAACATAACTGTTGAAGGAACACCACATTTTGAGTTAAAATTCGGGCTCCATCGATCTTAATAGAGACCCTGGGCACCCATGAAATAAGGGCCGCTTCTGAAGATGAAGTTCCTGTCCTCCTTATACTTGAAGAAAAAGGTATAAAACCCTCTCTCACAGAAAGAAGAGGAAACTTGAACTTTATTAGTGACTACTAAGTTTTATTTACCCACTGCTTCAAGGAGCATCAGGAAGGCCCTATCCCCATGAACTTGCCCACTAAACCTCGTTCTACAAGCTGAATATCCCTTCTTCTAAATTGAAAAGCATTAATCTCTACCTATGGAATATTCTTAAGCTTTTCGACAAAGCATGAAGGCTTTGTCTTCTAGAATTTCACCCATTGGAGATCAAAGCATTGAAGGCAACTATATCAAGCACTAACAGAGGGGCAGAGAAGCAATGCCACTTGAGCTAGTGGTTATTGAGTTACAAGAGATCCACTAACTACTTGTAAATAAATATTTATTCAAAAAATAGATAAAACCATACATAAAACTACAAAATATGATAATCAAATATATTTGATGAGTTATTATTAATATATTAATAAGAGCGACTTATTTGTTACATTTTCCTTTTCCTAAATTTTTTTCTTTGTTACAAGAATAACAATTAAATTTATAAATATCTAAAAAATAAATCTTCATCTAAATTTATCATAATAAAAATTTTTCACTTTAAATAAAAACATTTTATATCCCTTTATCATTAATCTCCATAATATTTTCTATTATATCATTAAAACTCAATAAATAAATAAATATTGTTCAAGCAAAATTCAGGGTTGACTTCAACATTTTCCTCATCAGCTTGCCTTGGCTGTACAGGAGCTTGGACCTAGGTCATCACCTCTGGCCATTACGAGGTTGTAGGCTATTTCAGGTCCATCGCCTCCCTACTTTCCTTTCCCACGCCAACTTCTTCGTACACCTTTGCCACTCAGAGATTCAACTCTTGCAAGACAAAGGTCTAGCAAATCAATATGTGCCTATAATCTATCAATTCTGGTTTGCAACAGGTCATTCTTTTGGTTCAACATAACTGGGCTTGAACCTAAACAAAGTCAAAATGTTCTCCATTGTGGTAGTGAGATAATCCACGTGACAACTAAATTCTTCCTTCTCCTAGACGGGCAGAACCTCCTTGACGATAAGCTATGAGCTTGCATTTCTACACTCAGACTTTTGCAAAGAGAAAGGTAACTAGACTTGCCTTATAACCATACGTACTTGCCCCCACCAAGCCATAGATTCTCTGGACGTATTCAATGCATCAACCTGCAATGTGCATGAGATTATGATACGTCGACTCCTCCCTGCATTTATTTTGTGTATGGAAGATCCTCCATCTATCCCGGACCCTGCTTTCAACCGCATAGACAAGCCAAGTGGTTATATGGCCCTAGATCTCGATTGCTAGCAGGAGCCGCCAAACTGCGAGAGAATAATTCTGATGATTTAGATAACATGGTTTTCGGGTGACGTGAGAGCGCCGAGGCAACTGCCTACTAATTCCACCACCGATGCCTCTTAATTCAATTAATATACCAATTCACTGACCTTTTTTGGCTGCATTTACCATGGTAAAGGAGAATAAACACCATTGCTTTCATATCTTGCCAATATCCCTTGATTTAAGGATACTCTGTTATCTGCTAAGGTATCTGTTTTTGAGTGTAGAGGCTTCTTAACCTGATAAAACTCGAATATCGCAAATTTTGCAATTTGTTTTTTATTCTTTGGAAAATTGGGGATTGTAAGTGGTTGTGATTTTCTTTGAGCTTAAACACTTATGGAATGATTATCATGGAATCTCCATAAACCATTAGTTATTGAATTTTCTTTGAAATAGCTAACTCTGTCATAAAGCTAAAAATTTGGCTTGATCTTTCCAAGCCTATGCATATTGTGCCTTTGTTTCTTCATGGAAGTGATAAATTAACTTTCTTGCTCCTCTCCCTTAGGTTACTTTTCAATGCTTTGTCCAAAAAACATAGAGTATTGCCCTTGATTGATGCTCCATTTTTGGAATGTTTCTTCATCGAGGTGATAAATTAACTTTCTTGCTCCTCTCCCTTAGGTTACTTTTCGATGCTTTGTCCAAAAAACATAGAGTATTGCCCCTCATTGATCCTCCATTTTTGGAATGTTTCATGGTACTTTTTTTTGTTCTCCAGTCAAAGGCCTTCTATTATATAATCATGAAAATAGATTGTACAAAATGTGTCTCAAGGGATTCCCTATTCCTTAGGTTCATTCCAACTAGATTTGAAAGTTGGGGGAGCCAGAGTATGCAAAAGATATTTCCATTTAATCATTATTTCAGACACACTGTTTAGCCATACAAACCAAAAAGGAGACAAAATGAACAAAGACATTGTAAACATCATATCATGGAGGTGGTTGAGGAGGAAGCACATGAGGTGTTGCAAATAGTTTGACTCTCTCATGCATGTGAAAATTAGTATGCTCTACTCAAGCTTCCAGATCACGAAAGCGGTCAGTGATATGACGTTGGCTCTGACGGATGTTGTCCAATTCTTTGAGAATTTCATTTTTGTTGAATTGGATTTCGTTCATGTAAGCCACCAACTCATTTCTATCCTCATATCTATGCTCCTTGAGAATGTACAGGTTGGTCTAGATTCGTTGGAGTTGTTCAGCTATTGATTCCAGTGTTTCCGGTGCATCCACGTGTCCTCAGGAGTGGCCTTGGGCATGGGTCACCTTCCCCTCACGCCCCACACTTTCCGAATCTTCTATGGACGAACTATGGCTATTGGCTTGGTGCTCTGCAGGACCGTGCTGCCCTCTGCCACGACGAGGCCACCCTCTCTGATGAGGCATGAATTCCTGAGCAATACAGTTCCAAACTGAGTGCACGGAAGGGACCCCAACTTTCTCACCAGCGCTGGCTATCAACACCCAATCTAAAGACCTCAGAACCCCACACCAACAATGGGAAACATACCTAATATCAAGACCAGGCCCAAACTGAGCAGGGGTGATTATAATTGAGTTTGACCCTAGGAAATTTGCACCACCTGCAAAGAAAGAGACAAACTTCAAAATACTCAAACACCCTACCCCGCAAGCTGACGCACCCAACAATGCGATGCCCAACCAAGACCAGAAGAAGATAGCTGGAGTCTTGAGACAAAAACCGGAAATAGGTAGGACCAAGGAGAGGTAAGGCAGAAGGAACTCAGATGAGCGAAGAGCAGAAAATAATCGGCTCCCAACCCGAAAGGTTTGCACCTCCCAAGAACCGTTCAACACAAACCCTCCACCACACATTGAAGAACCCCAAAAGGTGCTACAATGATATTAACACTCACACTGCCTCTTCCACGAGCTAGATTCAACACACAAGAAGAAAACAAAATTGTGTCCAAAATCCAAAATCCACCAGAGAAAGAATCGCATAAGAGAACTAGAAGCAAGAGAAAGGATTACCTGCAACACTCAGGGGGCTAGGCCAGAAGGGTCACCGCACCACAAGTTGAAGCAAGAGCTCTCAAATTCCTAATCAAATTGATAGTAGAGACTTGAGACTCCACTCAATTTCACTCCAGGGTCCCAAACAAAAGCTTGGGAGGCGAACCTGGAACACACTATTGCATGACAGGCTACCACTGCGCTTTGCTAGCTGAACCGATCATAGGGCAACCATGCATGGCCACCGACATTCACCCTCACCACTCTGCACCCAACACTCATCGCCCGCATCTCATCAACCTTCCCGTTAGGCCTGCAGCTCATTATATCACTTACATTTGCTTCTGGATAGTTTGAACCGCTCACAACCCGTCGCATTAATCGATGGTGTTCCTTAAACATGTCTGCTGTGTGATTTGAGGGGATAGCCCCAAGGCCAGTTGGCCACTTGTTTGCCGACCCCTATCGAGGACTTCATGATACATTCTTAATATAATTATTAATTATAATTTAATATAATAATAATATTAATATATTTATATATATATATATATATTTATATATATATATATATATATTATAATTTATTTATTTAATTTATTTATTTTTTTTTTTTTAATTAAGTCTGTAATTGATGGTTAAAAGTGTTGTTATGATTGAGTTATAAGTTGTTTAATTTATTTTTTGGCTTCTATTATATTGAGCTTGATAACTTACATTTAATTTATTATGAATTATATTAATTTTGAAATATATAAAAGATAATTTTTTTTTTTAATTTATGTTTTAAATTTAAGTTAAAAATAGTTTATTAATGGTAAATTTGATAAATTTTATAAATTATTTGAAAATGAATTATCAAATGCTTACTATATTTATTTAAGTATTTTTGTTTTAGGAAACTAATTCTACAAGTAGTTATATGTGGTCGTGGTACGTGGTGCTAATAAAAACAAGAGATTGGGTTAACATTATTGTCTTCAATGCTATCTGCACCAAACATAATTTATACATATGGCATTAATCAAACATAATTTAGATATAGATAAAGATGGTATTAATTCAAAATTGGTAATAAAACTGGTGGCAAGTTCATAGAATTACCTACCAACCAAAGAACACCAGTTTAGATGTGATTTAGAGGATAGTGGAATGCAACATAATAGAAATGAAGAAATAGAATAGAATCTAATGAGGAGGCCATTGTGATTGATTTCCAACCTATGTAAAGATTATACCTCAAGTCTGCAACTCTGCCTATTGGTGCTCAAATTGAATCATACGTTCTCATTGTCAAAATCACTATAGGATAATAAACCCTAGCCACTAGAACTATAGGATAATACCTAGTCACCTAGCAAATGATGAAATGCTAGCTTCTTGGCCCAATGCAATTCTGTTCAATTCTTACATATGTATGTTTTAATGACCACGGTCATGTCGTAATATGCGAATATTTTGCTTGGTTACGATACAATCATGTATACGATGTAAATGTGTCACTATGGTTATTGTAAATATTGCCTTAGTTATCTTTATATACATATTGAAAATAATAAACGTATTTATGCTTTGTGCTCTTTTATGGTGTACATGTCAATAAATATCATAAGCCCAATTTTTCATTTAGCATTATGATTGTCATGGATAAACACATTGTAACTCATAATATTTATAGATACTTGGTTAAAGATGTGGGAATAACAAATGAAGTGTTTTTAAGATTGTTTACGAGGCTTATGGCAGTAAGGCTTGGTACATAGGTTTATGGAATTTGATATAGCCCTAGACATAGAACCGTCTTTTAAAACTAGAATACATAAAACCATTTCTCTAGTATGGGTAAGAGTGGACATTAGTGAATACTTTTCTATAAGTATGGGCTTTTATAGGTATTCCCTTAATCATTAAAACCTTAGATTATATTAATATGCCATTCAAGATCAAGGTGTTTCCAAGGATTGTGTGCATTTCAAAAGCGAAGGAGGTTGTAATTGAGGAAACACACAAGATATTTAAGGAATTTTAACACATGGTGGAAGAAATTGTACTGCGAACCTTGCCGATTCTAGAACAAGCCTTGGGAAGAGGGAATATGGCAGGGAAGGAGAGAAAGAGAGGCCAAATGGAAGGAAATGAATTGGCCAAAGAAAAATGACTTCCAGTCAAGAGAGACAAATGGGTACCTCTAGTTGGTCTAGAGGGACCACTGGTCTAGAGGGGTTGGACCTTAACTAACCAGAGGTAGTGTTTGGACAATGGAAAAGAACGGGAAGTCGAGCCAGGGGGAGAGAACAAAGAGAAACCAAGAAGAAGAAGAGATAGTGGAAGTGCAAGAGAAAGGGTGCATTGGCAGTGAAATCAAGTGTGTTGAGACACAAATAGTGAAGTGTTAACCAACTTCTCCTCAACAAGCTTAGAATTGAAGGTTAGTCACTATGCTTCACCTGTAATCATTGCTCAACAATTTTATTCTCATTTTTCACTATCGAAGATATCGGTCTTAGTGTGCATCAAATAAGAAAGATATGTGTGGAATCAACTTGATAGAGGGTCATTTTAGAACTTATAATATCAATTTATGTTGTTAAGTTGCCTTGATTATGGGTGTATTCAATATGTTATTATTATAACATTGTTTTTCTTCCTAAACGAGGTGAAAAACAAGCTTACTAGGGATGCAATTCTCTAAACCCTTATTTTCATTTTTAAATCCTATAATTGCTATGTTACAATTTGCCAACAGACTTGTTTCCCAACAAGGGAGGGATTGCGACCGCTGTGTCTATAAGTGTATGGGCATAACTAATGCAATAGGGTGTTAGTTTGGGAAACACCTGTTTTCCATGCGCAGTTGCCCTTGTTGGGCAATACCTGTTGGGGGCCAGGAATGGGGCACTTGTATAAATTCTTGATTTAGGAAGCTATTGGTGAAACCCTAAGTTAGTATTGAAGAACTTTGTTATTATTGCATTATTTTGTTTCCTTTTGGAGGCGACATTGGTATACGAAATTGTAGAAGCCACAAAACTATGTAATCTATTCACTGTAGTAG
>APFE030881256.1:67310-98823 GCA_000404065.3 Pinus taeda | reverse complement strand
GGTACTTCCTGAATCAATCAACACTATTACCTTTTTCTTCTTGATTTGTCCTTCTATCTTGATGGTTTGAGGAGTGGTAATTCCCGCAAATGCATTACAAGATATGGTCAGATTCATTTGTTCTTCATCTAGGCTTTGTTCCTGGAGTATATCCTCTTCTTTTGACCTTTCTTGCTCCTTTTCTTCTTCCTCTTCACAATAGATGTAGAATAATTTCTTCTCAGCACACTTATGACCTATAGTGTATTCGCTATCACAACTATAACAAAGCCCTTTTGCTCTTTTTTCTTCCAATTGTTGTGGTGTCAACCTTATAGGTTGTGGAAGACTAGCAGCAACAACACTTCTGTCTTTATAGTTGTGAGTGGTATGCTTCCTGGCTGCCATAATTTTGCTTTCCATTTTTCTTACTAACCTGAATGCCTTCTCTAATGAATCAGGTTCCCAAAGGCGAACATCATCTTGGATATTATCTTTTAAAGACCCTATGAACACATGAATCCTATGCTCCTCTGGAATATTTTTTACCTTTATGTTCAATTTTTGGAACTCCTCAATGTGCTCCATTATTGAACCCATCTGTTTGAGACTTATCAATTGGCTAAAAAAAGTGTTGCTTTTTGTATCCTCATAATGAAGTGATAATTTGTTTACGAGAGCAAAAACATTGATACCATACAAACTGATTTGGTTCCAAATATAAAGTTATAGAAAAAATGCCATGATAACCTATTTGGAGTAGCAAAACCCTAGAATCCAAACCTCTAATACCAAATGTTATGAAACCAGCTCACAAAAAGATAGAAAATTGAGATGAACACCTTAGAAATAAGCCTCTTCGAGGGGGAAACCTCCTTTACATTACACAAATGAACAATTCTTGGATTATTCAGATGACAAAACCTCCTTTCTATATATAAGAGTGTAAGGGGTCACAATATAACCAAGCCGACCTAACAATAGGCACAAAAATAAAAATAGAGGGATTGTATGGGTAATAGTAATAACAATATGGGGACAATAGCGGCACAAAAATATTAATAAGGGATACAACTACAATATTAATGGGGGCATCACTAGTATTATACGGACCTAACAAAGGGCACTCCAAGACCCTGTCATCCAACCATTTAGCAATTCCAACATTGTCTCACCAACGAGGAAGGTCTCTCTGCAAGGGCGGCCATCACAAAAATGCGTAGTTTGTCTACCTTCGAGCCAGATCTCATCTTCCGTGATCTCAACAAGCTTGGAACGTGAGGGTGAGGTGGCACTATCTCCTGCTCATTGTCTAGGTTGTATCATGGCTCCAACAACCATGGATACCATAATAGAGAAACTTAGGAACATCTAGGTTAATATGGATATTATTCAGGAATAAAGGTATGTCGACCACAATGAGTTAGTTTCTTATACAAATGATATATAATTTAGTTAAAATGAAATATTGGAATAGTTGGATAGCCTTCGCCGCAACCACTGTCAAATGAATGACCACCTCCGCAACCTGGAAGCTCGAGTGGAACATATTGATTTCCATATGCATGATCGCGCTAGATATTTTGTAGCCCCCCCATGTACTCCCTCCCCATCCCGCTCCTTGATATCTTGTTGTTAGTTTTTGTGATATTTTTGTCTCCCTTTAGTATGGTATGGCTTCAAATCCTGATAGAAATAAAGAATGTAAAGACTTATCTATGGCCTCCTTCAACCCCCAATTCCGACAAGTCCAGTAGGAGTGAGGGAAAGGGGGTTGTTGAGACCTAGTTTGTAATCATTGTTTTTCTCAAAAATCCAATGAAAACATTTTGATCGACAAAAAAATTAAATATTTTTTCAAATGCTCTTTATATTCTATATGAGGAATACATCATATACTTGAAGCCATTACATAAAAAATCGTCATCTCACTTATGGGAGTTGAACTTAGATTGGGAGGGTCCCAATCATTACTCCCAACCACTTAAAATTAACCTGTTTGAGAAAAAACCATAATTTGTATTAAAGGTTACATCCTATAGACACACTAAGTGTCCATGCTTAGTTGTTCAAGAAAGACTCCAAAATTAAGGTCATCTAAACTTAGAAATGATAGTGAGGTCTGTGAGATCATCAACAATATATTCTCAATGAAGTTCAATGAAAATCATGATAAGAGTCATATATATATATATATATACACTCAACTGAGAGTCAAAATTGAGCACTGAAGTAAGATAATAATAAAAAAGAAAAAAATACTGAAAACCATAAAATTAATTTGTAACCCCGGCTATGGAAGAAGATGCACCAAAATAGAATGAAAAACATATGAATAAGAGGAGCCAAGCTGAACTTCACAAATTTGCCAACCCCACAGATCCAAGAATAATGCTAATTTAGGTAGTCAATCTCCCTCCAATGTAACAACCCTGGTAAAAAATCCATGTAATAAAAGTTAATAAAGGCAAAATAATAACCATGGTCATAAGAAACATATTCAAAGCTGAATGCTGTACAAAAAAATCCTAGTGTGGGTGTTCATTTGGTTTATAATGGCTATGGAAATTGGCAAAGGAAATGACAAAGGCCTTGGAAAGGCGTGAGACATTAAATGGAAATTTATATATGAAAATAATGGGAATTAGGAGAAAAGGAAGTTGAAATATCATAGGTTGCATGTGAGGAGTAAAATGAAGAGAAATAATGAAAAATGAAGAAAATAGAGGCCTCATTAATAAAAAGGCTTCTTAGGATCAGTTCATAGACTTTTGTAAGTTCAATTTTGGAGCTCTCATTCTATTCTCTCTCTCTCATACTCTTGAATACTTAGAGTTTTCTTGGAGCACTCTTGGAGGAGTGTGGCATACATGGGATTTGGATCAAGAAGGCAAAGGAAAAGTAGGAAAGCGCAGGAGGACATTGGGATCATCAGCTGCAATGGGCTTTTCTTTCATGTACCGAGTTGCACGTATGATTTCTTACTAGTTTTGGCATGCGTGGAAAATGCATGTGGTTTCTTGGTAATGAGTTGTCATTGGCATGGAGGATTTTCTGGATTAACAGTGGTTTTGCCTAGCCTTTCCATTTCCTGTATAGCCATGGTGTTGTGGCAGTCTTTCCCTTTTGCTTTCTAGTTGGTTCTCATGTTCCTTTGGCTTTGGGTTGAGTTATTAGTTCCCGGAGCCTTGGTTGAAAAAAGCTCTGGAGCCCTGTAACAACTTGGGTTGAGTTATTAGTCCTCAAGCCTTGGTTGGACGAATGCTTTAGAGCCCTTGGTGGGTTGAGTTACTAGTCCTGGAGCCTTGGTTGGACAAATGTTTTGGAACCTGACAAGAGTTATGGGTTGAGTGACTAATCCTGGAGCCTTGGTTGGAACAAGCACTCTAGAGCCCTGAACATCTTGGGTAGAGAACAATATTTTGATGGTTAGTGATGTCTAACCAAGAGGCAGAATCACTAGTTGAGGGTTGAGGTGGTTCGGCCTTTGGAAGCCCTGGTTTGATTTTGATGGTTTTTTTTATGAGATAACACATTCGTGCTTAGAATATGGCACAGGGGTGAGTGGATGAAGAGAGAATTGGTTCAGCCAATCTATGGTTGGGTGCAACGTGGAAGTCTTGAACCTGGTTTTCCTTTGAATTCATCAATAAAAGCTTTATTTATCCCCGGTATTTTATGGGTAAATATACTTATTTATTTGTGGCTTATATGGTTTTTATATACTTTATATTTCTATTGGTTATATGTTGGTTATGAATGAGTTTTATGACATTGAAAATGTATGGATCTCATAATGTTTTGGTTAATCACTGAATGTAGAAGGAATATATGGCTTAATAGATGGTAATGCAGTTATTGTGATGAGGCATCAATGATTCTTAGAAATTCTCAGATAAATATGAGACCCTCATGCTCATATTTGGTTGTCTAAATCTGTAGAATGCATATTTGTGACATGTTTAATGAAATGCCTATCATGACTAGTAAGGTTCCATTCAAGTCCTTGTTCAAGTGTTTTCATTTGTATCATTTTTTTATGTTACTTTTCAGTTCTAGAAGATTCATGGAGTTATGGGCAGTGGCCTAAGTCCTGTCCCTGAAAAAGTGGCACAAAATCAGGAGGCACTGGCACAAAACTACCTGGAAAAGTCCCTAGCCGCATACATGTCTTTGTTGTGGGAGCGACTATAGGGTCCCAGTCACATGCATGCACATCTCAAGGGAGTGATTGAGGATTTAATGCAACAAAATGTCAATTTGTCTCAGGGGCTACTCACCTGGATGGGTTGGATGGCGCCTGGGGTTTTGTTTCAGGTGTAGAAGGTCAAGTTGTCTTTGTTCCATCGGTTCTGCTTCCTTAACTCTTCGTTGAATCATCTTATATCATAGGATAGGGAGTTGAATAATATCATATTAACTCTTCGCCACATGTTTACCCTAGTTGGTTGGTTACCTGGGTAGATGTGGGAGGAGGGTGTTATAGAGTGGGAGTAGAGCATGGTGCCATTCTCCTTGGGTGATGTCTCAATTTTGTTCCCCTTGGATGAATGTGTTGTCATATGTAGATTTTGGTTTCATTTATGTCTTTGTGTTTCTGGTCGATGTGCTTGTTGTGTTTGCATGACATTGATCATGATTATAGCGGCAATGATATATGAAATTTGATGGTGCCATTGTTGAATGTATTTTTTGTGAGTGTATGTCGTTCATGCGTTGCTTATGTGTGTTAGTGTTCATATGTTGTTATGCATACATTGGCATGGTGATAGTTGTTGTGCATGAGGTCATGGCATGTGGTTGGTATAGTTGATCAAGATGGATATTGGTGGCCACCTACCTATTCCACTTGAACCCCCAACACTGTCTCTTTCAGTTTTTTGGTTTCCTTAATTGTAGCAAAGTTTACTATTTTTGGCAGTTTTTCGGGTCCTGAACTTCCGGAGTCATTTTGAGACCCTAAACGATGTTTTTAGGGAAAACAAAGAGGCCAATAATGTCCCAAACCAGCTTGCTCATTTGTCTTCTGCCTTCTCTTCGAGACCTTCGAAAAAAGGTATTATGATAGCCAAACATAGATGATATGCCAAAGTTACGAGGTTAGGAACTTGATCTACCAATTTACCCAAACAAGGTGCACAATTTTGGTGCTTCATCTCCTAGGGTTAGGTTTTTGGATGTTAGGGCTTTCCATTGTTTCTCATTAATAAATAGGCCTATGAACGTCATCGTAACACTGTTCATAGGCATGTAGCTGCCACATCTCTCCTCAAAGATAAGTTACCATCGCCCGAGCTATCTTATTTTCATTCTGTTTGTAAGCACAATTTAGTATTATTTTCATTAATGAAATGAAGTGTTTTTCTACTGCATCTCTGTGTTTATGATTATATCTGTAAGTTGTTGCATTCTTGTTTAAGTTCGGATCAATAGTCATGCATTGATAACTGGATAATGGCTGAAAAGATGCTTATATGTTGATTTGATTATGTTTATATAAATATGGTTAGTCTTGTAGACGAGATATCCTCCCTCAACTATACTAAGGTACGCTGGTTTGTTTGTGATTTGGTTTCGCTGCCAGAATATACCTTGCAGGAAGAAGAGTTCAAAGATGACTAGCAAGATGGTAGACTCCAGAGATTCTCCTTACGAACCAAATGAGCAACATGGTGTTGGGAACTCTTCTGACTTAGTAAACACATTTAGGAGTTTGAAGGAAGAAATAAGGAATTACAAATAATATAATGGCATAATCATGAAGGAACAGGGGAAACAAGCAAAAGTAAATGCAGTAAATCTTCAGAGTTTGTCAAAATTGTAGAGGTAGGGACCACTTTGGATTAGATATGGATAGGAGGATAGGACTAATGGGGCATATGGTAGGATATCTAGCACTGGGCATAGGTCATATAGAGATGAAACAGTTAGGGATGACAGGTTCTTGGATACATCAGACAGGTGAGGTGATGGACACAGGTACTATTATAGTTCTAGTTCTCACAAGTATCATGGACATCATCGTAATCATCCTTATAGGTGGAGTAATAGGGGATATTTTCTAGATGAGTTCATGAAAGAAGAGCCACCTACATTTGATGGGGAAATGAATAAATCACAGGATGCAGAAGCATGGTTTCTTGGAATGAATATGTTAGAAAATTATATATTACAGAGCAATGGAACACATAAAATATATTGCAGAAACATAAACACAAAAAAATCATAAAACAATAGAGACACAGATATACATGGTTCACCCAATTTGAGCTACGTCCATGAAGAAATAGACACTCCTTCCTTTTATATTATCCAACAAAATGAAGAGATACAACCTAAAACAGATTGTTGTAATTTCCTCTTCTCTCTCACACAATTTCCTCTCTCTTTCTCGCTCAAAATACACATATACATAATCGCAATACAATTCCCTCATAAATAGCGAGGGGTTTCCTTCTAGGGAAAAAAGCCCTAAATTAAACATAACTTCTACCGCCATATTTTCACCTAATGGACGGGCCATATTGACTACGAAATTTCAACATTTTAGAAGGAAAATTTATATCTATTTTTAGCTTCGAGGGCGCTGCCCCAAACCCCCTTGGGCCCCCCTGGTGGCGCGCATAAACGGGCAGAGTTTCCACCACAATACGAAATGGGATCCAATGCGGCAATACCTATGAATAAACAAGATAATAAAACTCCACACCCAACAAAATAAGTTCTTCGAGATACATGATTACTCAGAGAACACAAAACCTAGAATAACTACATTCGAGCTTAAAGGTAAAGAAAATATCTGGTGGGAAGATGTAAATAACGTCAGAGATATTTATGAGGAGAAGTTAACTTGGAGTGGATTTGAGAGACTATTCAGGAAGAAGTAACTATCATAGAGGTACTATGATGATAGGGAAAAAAGGTTTTATGAGCTAAAGTTGGGATCTATGATTGATGAGGATTACACTAGCATATTAATGGAGTTGTTGAGGTATATGCCTTACCTCAAGGAGGAGAAGGCCAAGATTCAGAGATTCATTAGTGGGTTTCCGATAAAATTTAAGGATATGATTGAGTTTGATGAGCCTATATCATTGGAGCAGACCATCCGAAAGTTAAAACGTTGTTACAAGCAATCAAAGCGCATATCTGAGACTAAACCAAACTAGAAAGGTAATAATAAGAATAAACGAAACTGGGACAAGAAATGGGCAAGGCCTCAGGACACAGGTAACAAAGAGAATGCAGTGTCGCATAATAAGTTCAATGCATCTAATAGAGGATAGGAATTTTTGTCTCAGCATAACAAGGGTGATGATAGGAAGCCCGTACGATGTTGTACTTGTGGCAAAGAGTATCGTCAGAGAGATTGTCCACAACATAAGGGTGGTAGACCATAGATATACAGTGCTTAAGAAGCATAGACATTTCTAGATGTTGGATAGGGTCTTCATAGGATCTATGCAGCATCAGATAACAAGAAGGTAGCTCACCAGGCATCTATTATCGAGATGGACAATAATATTTGTGATCAGGTTGTTTCTATTTTTATTGACCCTGGATCTCATTATAGTTATGTTAATCCAGACCTGGTGGATAAGTGTGGTTTGAATAAATAAGTGCATGCAAAGTCTTGGTTATTGAAGTTGGCTATAGGTACAAAGAAGCAATTTCATCACTGGGTAAGAGCTTGTGCATTTGAGTTGAATGGTATGCCTACAACATCACATTTGAATGTATTTCCATTGGGATCACATAGTATTCTTTTTGGTATGGACTAGTTATATATTCACAAGACCAAAGTGGATTGTTATGACAAATCCATTGAGTGTTTGGATGATAATGGAGAAAAAAGAATCTTGTAGGGTAAGAAGAAAGCAACACTAGTTAGGATGGTGACAACTATGCAGGCAAAGCGCAGTCGAACAAAAGGGTGTGTGTTATTTGCAGTGCATATTTCTAGTGAAAAAGCTAAGGAAGTTGAGGGTGCATATGTATTGAGAAGGTACTTTGTTTTACAACAATTTTAGGATGTGTTTCCAGTAGACATGCCAGCAATATAGCGTCATAGGGAAGTAGACATTTCTATTGAGTTCTTACAGGGGCAACACCAACATCAAAGGCTTCGTACAGGATGATCACTCCATAGTTGTTAGAGTTGAAGTTGCAGTTGATGGAAATGCTTAACAAGGAATACATTAGGCCAAGTGTATTTCCATGGGGTGCACCTATATTGTTTGTGAAGAAGAAGGATGGTACTCTGAGGTTGTGCATTGATTACATGTAGCTGAATAAGGTGACCATTAAGAATAGGTGTCCATTTCCAAGGATTGATTATTTGTTCAATTGGTTGAAGGGGGTAGAAGTGTTCTCGAAGATTGATTTTAGATTCAAATATCATCAGGTACGCATTAAAGAAGATGACATTCACAAGTCAATTTTCTGGACCAGGTATGGACATTATGAGTTTGTTGCAGTTCCATTTGGTTTTACTAATGCTCTAGATACTTTTATGTTCTTGATGAATAGTGTGTTGTGCCATTTTCTAGACAAGTTTGTTATTGTATTCATTGATGATATACAAGTATATTCTAAAAATGAAGAAGTATATGTTGAACACTTAGCAACAGTATCTAGATTTATAAGAGAGCATCAATTGTATGCTAAGCTTAGAAATTCATTTTTTTTTTCAGAAAAATGTACATTACTTGGGACATTTGGTTTCCAAGGAAGATATGGCAGTATATCTAGAGAAGATAAGGGCTATCATGGAGTGGGAAACACCTAAGAATGTGGATGAGGTAAGACTATTTATGGGGTTAGAAGGTTATTAGATGAGTTTCATTCAGAACTTCTCACAAATTTCATATCCCATCACATCATTGCAGAGGAAAGGTAACAAGTTTGAATGGAAAGAGGAAAGATGAATGTGCAGCAAGTTTTGATAAATTAAAATAATTGTTGACACATGGTATAGTGCTAAAGATTGTAGATCCGAACATAGAATTTGTGGTATGCACTGCTGCTTACAAAAGAGGAACTGATGGAGTTCTTATGCTGGAGGGACAAGTAGTATGCTATGAGTCACGGAAATTGAATGAGCACGATTAGAATTAACCGACACATGATCTTGAGTTGGCAATGATCATCCATGCATTGAAGATGTGGAGGCATTATCTTCTTGGAAGGAGTCTTGTACTAATGAGCGATCATAGTGGATTGAGATATCTATTTGAATAACCGAATTTGAATTCCAAGCAAGCTATATGGTTGGCCACGATCATTGAGTTTTATTTTGAGATCAAGTACATTAAAGGTAAAGAGAACAAGGTTGCATATGCTCATAGCAAGCGGATCTAGGTGAACCACGTATAAGCAATGAGTTCTTATGGGACAAATTTATAGGCTCAGATCTTACAGGTAGGTCAGCCAGATAACAGGTACATGGATCTCAGGCATAAGTTACAACAGAGTACAGGTACAGGTGAAGGTACAAGTGCACAAGATGTGGACTATTGTCTCACAACAGATGTCTTGATTAGATTTAGAGATATGATATACGTGCCATATGATAGTGAGCTCAAGAAGCTTATCTTGAGAGAGTTTCATGTGAAACCATATTCAGGTCACTCAGGATATCAGAAGACATTGATAGTGGTGAAGAGGTTCTATTACTATCCAAACTTAAAGAAAGAAGTGGCAGATTTTGTGGTGATATGCTTGGATTATCAACAAGTAAAGGTAGAGTGTAAGTGTCGAGATGGGTTAAAAAATCCGATCTTGATTCTAGAGTAGAAATGGGAGGTCATTTTCATGGACTTCATCACAGGCTTTTCAAGAACATAGAGAAAACATGATTCCATCATGGTTGTGTTAGACAAGTTCACTAAGGTAGCACACTTCATTCTAGTGAAATCTACCTATTCAACTAGTGGGGTAGCACATGTTTTCATCAGAGAGGTAGTAAGGTTGCATGGTTTACCAGAGAAGATCATATCAGCTAGGGATGTCTTGCTCACTTCTAGGTTTTGGAAATAGTTATTTATAGGTTTGGGTACAAAGTTGGCCTTCAACACAACTTATCGTCCACAAAAAGATGGATAGATAGAGACGGTTAATAGGATATTAGAGGATATGTTGAGAATGCATGTGATGCATCAAAACCAGAAGTGGGAAGAGTATCTTCGACTAATAGATTTTTCTTACAACAGTGGGTATCATGAGTCACTTCGGTTGAGTTCATTTGAGGTACTCTATGGGCGGAGTTTTAATACTCCTATAAGTTGGAGTGATCCAATTAAGAGGGTATTGATATGACTGGATATGTTGGTAGAAATGGAACAGGAAGTGCAAGTAATCAAGAAGAATCTAAACGCAGCATAGGATAGGAAGAAAAGTTATGCAGATCGGAACAGGTTATTAAGGATTTTTAGGTTGGGGAACATGTGTACTTACACATCAAGCCCAAGAAGATCTCCTTGCAGATTCCATCATGTGTGAAGCTGGCACCTCATTTTTGTGGACCTTTCAAGATTCTTGAAAGGATTGAGCTAGTATCCTATCAACTTGCACTGCCTTTGACATTGAAAGTTTGTTATGTTTTCTGTGTCATTTCATAAAAGGTATGTTAAAGATGTTGATCACGTGATTGACTGATATGTATTGCATGTGGAGCCAGAAGAAGAATTCCAGTCAGAACCTCAATGCATATTGTAGAGAAATATGCTCATGCTCTGAAACCAAGCAACCGAGTAGGTTAAATTGTAGTGGAAGCACTTTGGGCTCGATGAAGCTACATGGGATATGGCGGATCAGATGCGGGCTATGTACCCTTCTCTATTCATTGGTTGAGTGAATGTTTTCATATATGTCATCGTGTGATGTTTTGGTTTATCTATATATGGAAGTAAATATTGTCATGAGGTATGTTATAAAGCTTAATAAGCGGTATGGGTGTCATGTCATTATGGTTGTCATGTTGTTTTTCTTCTTAGCACGTTGGGCATTGTAAATACTAAATCAAGCTAAGTTATAAAGCTCCATGGGAAGTATGTTTTTCTTTCAGTAGTCTTGCTGGTTGTAGGTGTCATTGAACACCAAGGAAGGTGTTCCCCCAAGGGGGGGGATTTTGTAACAACCCTGGTCAAAAATCCATGTAATAAAAATTAATAAAGGAAAAATAATAACCATGGTCACAAGACACGTATTCCAAGCTGAATGTTGGGAAAAAACATCCTAGTGTGGGCGTTCATTTGGTTTATTATGGCTATGGAAATTGGCAGAGGATTTAGAAAGGCATGAGACATTAATTGGCATTTTAATTATGAAAATATTGCAAATTAGGAGAAAAGGAAGGTGAAAGGCCACAAGTTGAAAGTGAGGAGGAAGATGAAGGAAAATAATGGAAAATGAAGAAAATACAAGCCTCATTAATAAAACAGCTTATGATGATCATTTCATAGATTTTTCTCAGTTCAATTTTGGAGCTCTCATTATATTCTCTCTCTCATACTCTTGGATACTTAGATTTTTCTTGGACCCCTCTTGGAGGATTGTGACATACTTGGGATTTAGATCAAGAAGGAAAAGGAAAAGAAGGAAAGTGAAATAGGACATCTAGATCAACCTGTACAATGGGTTTTTCTTGTAGGTACTGAGTTGAATGTATGATTTCCCTACTAGTTTTGGTGTGCATGGCATATGCATGTGGTTTCTTGGTCATGATATGTCATTGGCATGGATGATTGCCTGGATTGAGAGTGGGTTTTCCTAGCCTTTCCATTTCCTAGAGAGCCAAGGTGTTGTGGGATTCTTTCCATTTCCTAGAGAGCCATGGTGTTGTGGGATTCTTTCCATTTTTCTTTCTAGTTGATTCTCATGTTCCTTTGGCTATGGGTTGAGTTATTAGTTCCTGGAGCCTTGGTTTGAAAAATGTTATACAACCCTATAATAGCTTGGGTTGAGTTATTAGTCCTCGAGCCTTGGTTGGATAAATGATCTAGAGCCCTTGGTGGGTTGAGTTACTAGACTTGGAGCCTTGGTTGGAAAAATTCTCTTGAGCATAGAAGCATCTCTGGGTTGAGTTACTAATCCTGGAGCCTTAGTTGCAACAAACACTCTGGAACCCTTGAGAGCTTGGGGAGAGACCAATCTAGTTATGGTTAGTGATGTCCGACTGTGAGGTGTAATCGCTATTTGAGG
Source organism: Pinus taeda (assembly GCA_000404065.3). Lineage (NCBI taxonomy): Eukaryota > Viridiplantae > Streptophyta > Pinopsida > Pinales > Pinaceae > Pinus > Pinus taeda. Next base: position 86,643 of record APFE030881256.1, on the reverse strand, counting down.
GTTGATGTGGTTTGGTCTCTCGAAGCCTTGGTTTGATTTTGATGGATTTGTTTTATGAGATCCCACATTCATGCTTGGAATATGGCACAAGGGTGATTGGATGAAGAGAGAATTGGTTCATCCAATCTACGGTTGGGTGGAGCATGGAAGTCCTGAACCTAGTTGGCCTTTGCATTCATTAATAAGAGATCTCATTCTCCCTAGTATTTTATGTTTAAATATACTTGTTTATATGGTTGCTATATCCTTGATAAAACTTTTGGTTACGTGTTGGTTATGAATGAGTTTTATGACAGTGAAAATGCATGGATCTCATCATGTTTGGTTAATCACTGAAGGTAAAATGAATATATGGCTTAATAGATGGTAAAGTAGTTATTGTAATGAGGCATCAATTGTTCTTATATATTCTCAGATAAGTATGAGTCCCCTATGATTAGATATGTTGTTTAAACTTGTAGGATGCATATTTGTGAAATGTTTGATGAAATTCCTGTGATGACTAGTAGGGGTCCAGTCATGTCCTTGTTTCAGTATTTGCATGTGTATCATTGTTTTGATGTTACTTTTAATCTCTAGAAGTTTCATGGAGTTTTGGGAAGTGGTTTCAGTCCTCGTCGTGAAAAGGTGGCACAAAATCCTAAATAGGTAGCACATAACTACGTGGAAAAGTCCCCAGTTGCATGCATGCCTTGTTATGGGAGGGATTGGAGGGCCCTAGTCACATGCATGCCCATGTCAAGGGAGAGACTAAGGCTTTAATTTAGAAAAATTTCATTTTGTCTCAGGGGTTGATCACCTGGATGGGTTGGATGGCTCCCGGGGGTTTTGTTACAGGTGTAGACAGTCAGGTTGTTTATGTTTGATCGGTTACACTACCTTAAAAGATACATAGGGAGTTGAATCATATCATCATAACTCTTTGTCACATGTTTACCCCAGTTGGTCGGTTACTTGGGTAGATGTGGGAGGAGAGTGTTACATCAATTTTTGCTCCTTGTATATGTAATGACATGTAAATGGTTTTATATAAATAACATGATCCAAAATATGATATAAGAAGGAATTTCTGTAGGCTTCGACTTTGTTTATCCAAATCACCACAAGTAAGTAATCACCAAACAACTGAAGAATTGTAATCCCTTGTTCAAGAGCAAGGAAAATAAGATTTATGCAAGACAATAGTTCAACATAGTTTCTTGATCCTGACCGAAAACCCATAGAAACATGAAAAGAGTGTGAACATGATATATGTAGAATGAAGCTACCAGCACTAAAAACACTTGAGGCATCAAATGCCCCATCAAATAAATTCCATGGAAGAGACTGATTTGGAAATTTGGCCTGTGTAATATGAACTTTTCGCATGTCCTTATCTTGGGGAAAATGGCTCAAAATGGCCATTGCTTTAGCTGCAACCAATTGGGGGGAGGAGAATTCATCACAAAGTATAGAATAATATGGGAGATCAAAGTCCCCCAACAAATAATAAGAGGAATAGTTCTAACGATATAGGATGATGGGAGAGATAACCAATGTTTCCATGCATGTTTAATAGAGAACCTAGACCATGATCCAATGTGAACCTCCACAAATCTACACTGAGACCAAATGTATTGGCTAAAAGGAAACTCTAGGAAAATATGAGTGATCGATTCATCCAATACTTTATATGGGGAGCACCAACCTAGACCATGAGTAAAATGTTTGTAGAGAACAATAATTTCTCATTCATTATGGACCACACTAAGATTGTAGCTTTAAGTGGATATCGTGATTTCGACCACCACCACTGAGGGGCAACAAGATTGTATTTAGAGGAAATGAAAGTATAACCTTCCTTTGGGGTATAAAAACTAGATGGAGACATAGACTGCACCAATTCATCCTCTTTGTCAATATATATGGTATGTCCACGATGTAAATATCTAAGGAATTTTTTCCATGGTTTAGTAAATTTTGTAGTAATGTCCATATCTACACTATAATTTCAACCCTCATGCAAAATTCTGGTAGAATTCCGATCAACGATATGAGCCAACATGGAGATCCCCTGATCTCTTAGGAAATAAATTAAGGGAGGAGGAAGAAGATGATCTTCCCCACTCCCGGGCCATGGGTATTAAACAATATGAATTTGAACACCTGAGACCAATTTTCAAGTCAAACTCCTACGAATGGTCTCAAAAGTATTGATCAAAGCCCTACATATAATAAATATTCTCCCCTTTGGTTTATCATCTTTTCGAGCCTAATCTTCCATAGAAATAGGAGAAATGTATTTAGATATTACCACCAAAGACAATGAACTCTGCAACATCATCAAATGATACCTACATTTTGTAGCCAAAGCATGAGAGAACATGAAGATGTTGTTGAGGCCCTAGCCTCCCGAGCTTTCAGATGAGAAATTTTCCCCCAGCCCACCCCTGGTAAGGAGGAATCCTCTTTTTTTCCAAACCACAAGAATTTGAGATAAGTGCATCTTATATGCTCAAGAATAGATTTAATAAGAACAAGATGTCTAAGCCTAGAGAGCCACCAATGGAAATAGATTTTAATACACTTCTCCACTTTAGAAATCAAGCATTGTCAATCAATAATACAGTATGCATTAGGTTTTAAATGGAATCACAAATATTTATACCATTATTTAGGTGGGTTGATGGCATAGGAATAAAATTTAAAATTTCTTGGAGCCCAAGTTCCCTTGAATTTGCAACAACAAGGGAATATTTTTGAAAATTTATCACCATGCCTGTGGCTTTCCCAAAAATTGAAGGTATACTCTTCAAAACAACCACTTCATATGGGGATTCATTACAAAAAATAGGAATTTCGTTAACAAATAATAAAGTAGAGATAGCCAAAGATATGGTTATCAAACAACCTTGGAATTTACCCCCTTTTTTTTCCTTAGCCAACAATTGGCTTAGAGCTTTCACCAACAATAAGAAAAGGAAGGGGGACAAAGGACAACCCTGATGAAGAGCACACTAGGCATGAAAGAAAGGGGAGGTTGCACCATTAATCAACATAACAAATGAGAAAATTTGTAAACAACTGATTGCCCATGAAATTAAATCAAGACAAAATCTTATGTGAGTGAGGAGAAGCTTGAGGTATATACCGTTAACACGGTTATAAGATTTCGAAAATTTGATTTTAATGAATACACCTTTGAGATTCATTATTTTTAAGATTATGAACGCCCTCCTATGCACCCCCAATGGCTTTGTGAATTTGTCTGGCTTTGATCCACATTTATGAAGGAATGAAATGAAATACATATTTAAATAAAAACATAGAGATACAACAAAAACAAAAATTCAATTAATAAATAGAAAGTGTTGAAAAATAATTTACATGCAAGAAGGAAACAAACTATCTCAAGCAATGGTAGCTTATCTTAGAGAAGAGATGTGATGGTTACATGCCTTCTAAATTGAGTTGCAATGATTCTCTTAAGACTTATATCATCATGAAATAATGGGAAACCACAAACATCCAAAAACCTAATCATATGAAATGAAGCACCAAAAGCTTGTGGGCCTCGCTAGGGTTAGTTGGAACATCAACTTCCGAGGGTTGTAACTTTGGCATACAATATCGGTTCGATGAACATGATAGGCTATTAGAAAGATCTATCCAAGTACAAAAATAATTAATAAAAACTTTCCATAATATTTTGGCTTGGATATTTCCCCAAAAAACACCGTTTAGGGACTCAAAACAACTCCAAAAGTTTAGGACGTGAAAAACTGCCAAAAATAGAAAACCGCCAAAATAAGAAGTTGTGCTCGAAATTAGGAAAATGGAAGGAAACAATGTTTGAGTGCAAATGGAATAGGTATATGACCGAAAATATCTACCTATATTATCCTTTTAGGAAATTAAATTGCTCCTTTGATACACACACTAACAGTATAGGCTTCACCCTTAAAGTAATCACCTTAGTTATAACTTTATAGATCACATTACACAAGGCAATAGGCCAATCCTCAAATGAGGGATTACCCACTTTTGGGACCACGGAAATGAAAGTAGAATTGAATATAGGAATCATCTGGTGATCCTTCCTATATTCTTCGATAACATCTAATAGGTTAGACCCAAGTATATCAAATAATCCCAGAAACAATTCCACACCCCGTCCATCTGGCCCAGGGCTCTTATCCTCTTAGAAAATATGAATGACATTTTTCATCTCATCTTCAGTGAATTCTAACATTAAATACATGTTTCCTTCAACATCTTTGAAAAGAGGAAAAGGAAGGTCCACTCAGATGACCTCAACAATGTGGCTTCTTCTTGACCCTTGAAAATATTTTCAAAGTGACATGACCCCATATCATCTAAGGATGTAAAGAGGAATCCTCCTAAACTTCTTGATCTCTGAAAGACCATATATTTTTACTAATTTTGCACAATTTTGCAAAGGCTTGGAAAAATTTAGTAATTTTATCCTCATTCGCGAGCCATATTTCTCTAATCTTCAACCACCACTTAGCTTCCTAACTTTATAGTGTTTTTTTATATGGGATTCTAGCCTAAAGAGTTTGTAGTTTGACCCAACTTATCCATAGCCTTCCTCTGCCTCATTAGCAACATATTGTATCTTATTTTTTTATCTCTCTAAGTTCTACTAAGTCAACCTTATTTTTTATGCACCTTAAGTTTTTTGAAAACATTTTCCATGGCGAAGCACCTGATAGAGGATCAAAAGGAGACTTGGTTAAATTAACCATATTTAGAAAATATTCATCTTTAAGCCATTGTGAGTTCATTTTAAATGGGCTTATAGCTTCTTATGAGGCATATTTAATTTCAATGAATAGAGGGGAGTGATAAAAAACCCTTCTAACACTAAGCCATTTCTCGATGAAAGAAAAATTATCTAGAAAATCTTTTGGAACTAGAAAATGATCTAAACTCTTAGCAAACTAGTCTGACCTCGATCTGTAGTTTCTCCACGTGGGCCTCAAATTTATAAGCTCAATATCACTAAGATACCAACTTGTAAGATGGTTAAGAAAAAGATTAAACAAATGTTATACCAAAGCCCAATTACCCAAGGATTCTAAAGCTCCCAATGAAAGATTTAGATCACTCCCAATGATTAAGGAGGCAAAGTCAATAAAATATGTTTTGAATAAGGATTCCCAATACTCCTTCTGATTTTTATTTGGACTATAAATGTTTAGTAGAGAGAAGAACCTTCTCAATTCCTCAAAGAAAACCTCGATTCATTAACCCAATATTATGCTCCAATAATTGTTAAACTTTATGAGTTTTTTGTTCCATCGAGTCGCTAAACTACGCAAATGACCTACAGAATCTAGGAATACAAAACCCCATTAACCAAAGAGACTTCAAATCATCGAGTAATGCATTCATTTTGACCAATGGTTTCTTGAGGAAAGGATCTCAGGATGTGTTATGACATAAAGCACCCTAGGGTATGAGTTGAAAACCCCAACAAATTGAAGGGCATAACCAACAAGAAGCAAGCAAATAAGAATTCCTAATGCTTAAACTACTAAAGTGGGATGAAGAGAGAGTACCCATAGGTCCTATGTTTGAAGATGTTCCAGCAGGGTTCAAACCCTCTACTTCCTCCAATGCTTCAAAACTTGCAACTCAAGCTAGAAAAACATTTATACTAGTAGTAGTTCGAAGCATGTTCAAGATATGAATGTTAGATCATATACACATATGGATATAAAACATGAAATTATACATAATTAGATCATAACATTAATTAAAGCATAAATATCATAACATCAAGAACAAGAGAAAGCTTCTTTATTGATGTCTGCAAAGAAATATGGAAGAATACAACCTTATTCAACCACGTCTCCAAGTGAAACCTTCCTCTCGATCTGTCCAACCCAATCCTAGAAAATCCTCTTTGAAATGCATACACATAGATGTCATATAAAGGAGATGGACATCTATATGAGGAAACAAGGGTTTCCTATACCTGGGAGTGCAGGAGGCACATGGATAAATTGAACTTGATTAGGGACCAATTGGATATAATATCAATACCCTATCCTTCTCCCCTTCTCCCCCTTAGGTCTTCCCATGAGGTGTATTTATAACACCTCAAAATAGTTTTTTTTTTTTTTTGCAGTTGGGATTCAGTTAGGGTATGGGCTCCTATAGGTGGGATTTCAGTATAACCTGTAAAACCCACCCAAAAAATGTGGGATTTTATATTTTTTAATATTTAAAATTATATACGCGGGTTGGGTATATATGAACCCGCATGTGGAATTTAAAATAATGTTTTTTAGTGAAAGGACTAAGTTTGAAGGGAAAGGGTTGCTCAAAACTATTACTCAAAGCATCAAATATACTAGGTTGGTAAATGGTGCTATAACAGATTCCTCCTAATATATGAGGTCAGAAGGGGTACATGTTGGCCGAAATGTATTAAGTGCATCAAAAGAATCATGCGAGGAATTTGGGGGAGATCACTAAAATATAGCCTGCCAAACCAGTGGAAGAGATCAGAAAGAAAGCTCATGTCTGAAGCAGGCTAACCCATGCTCATAGATAGTAAAGCATGTTCGCATATCAAGTGTAGAGAAAATCCAATATGTATACATGAACAAAGAAAACTAAGAAATACATAGTGGATCATCTGATCATAATTGCAAAAGTACATATCAAGGCCATGTCATAATATCACATATAAAAGAACTGATCAATGATGTTGAAGGAGAAATATGATCATTGATGTCACATAGCTGATCCTCAAAGTACCAAGTCAAAATGTGGAATAATGGTACCGCATGCAAATTGGGTGCCAACATATAATATACTACTATGATGGACTACAAGATATAAGGTGGATGGTGTCACTGACAAAAAATTGGAGGTACTAACAAGTGACTCAAAAAATGTTGATATAACTCAAGGTCTTCACCGAGCACCATGGTACATTTCTACACTAAGGGAATAAATGAGCTGAAGTCGACCATGAGAGAAATCATTTGATTTTTGGTCATTGACGTATACCATTAACAAATTTGAGACAACCCACTGATAATGATGATGACAGTAAAGGTACCCTATACAATCTAACAAGTGAAAATCAATAAGTTGAAGTTGAACACTTGAGATAACTACCAATCAGGAGACATTGATGTATTCTGACTGTCGATAGAGAAGGAGCCTGCCGCTAATGACTGAAAATGGTAAGGTACTAAAAAAGGAATCTAGATCTTATTCCTAGAACAATGATTTGGAGTCGATGGGAAACGATTTGTTAGAAGGAATTAAGGCATCCCACATCAATCCAACACAAGTGTAACCTGCATGCCAATAATTTGGAAGGAATCAGATGAAGAAAGATGAAGTAACCATACCGAAGCACGTTTCTGGTGTACACAAGATGTGGCTAGCGTATGATAGATAACCTTTGAACCAAACAATAGTGTAAGCTAATGCAAAGGTGAGGAATCCACCAATAGGGTCAAACGGAAACCAAGGTATGCCACTAATCACAATGTGTGATAATGTAAGTTGACGTCCAACACAAGGAAACCACTTAGTCAAAGACCCAAGATACTAATCAATGATGAGTACAAGGTTACCTATCAATGATGGAAATAGGACTAGGGTGTGGCTCTATACCTACTCTCAGAGAAATTTGTTGAATTTGATAAGAGCATACCCGCTAGCAAGATGTCAATGGAGACCTTCCTAACTAGCATGAGCAAAGGATCAAATAGATGATGTGATACTAAACATAACTCTGACAGACCGGGTATCGTTGATTGAAAATGAGTCAAGAGACAGTGCAAAAAGGCTGACTGAAAATGAGTCAAGAGACACCACAAAAAGGCCGACTTAGGTTTACCTCCCTTGAACAAAAGCACGACTCAAATGTGACTGTATGGAAACATACAATAAATTTGTATAATTTTGTCATGTAGGAGGCATAAACAAACTCTCCATATGATTGGAAGAGATAACCAACTGAAGGAGTATTGACTCAATGACAAGGTTATGGCTCTCCTAACTCAAACTAAAGCCCATCTCAATGGAGGAAAGGCTTTCTTTGAGTGCTTTGTTGAAGGGCGACACAACTAACGCTTTCTATTATCAATTATGGAAGTAATGTCCCGTTCCTTCTCTTTTTTTCAATATATATTTTTTGTCTTTTTCATATTTAAATAGCCTGAAAAAAGAATAAAAGAATGCCTATGTTACAGTGGAAAGAACAAGTGTCTAAATATAGATGCGCTAGTTCCTGGGAGTGGAACATTCCTATGCTCAATGCAAGGTGACAAAATTGGTCAATGACACTCAAAGGAATCTTCTTTCCATGCGAATAAGGTGTTAAGTTGCAAAGGCTAAGTGATTGCAAGGTTGATTTTATAGAAAGACATGGTCAATTATTGGCTTATACACGAGTCCAAGTGAAGCTGGCTTATGGCCAAAAGGTACAAATAATCAACATGCAATGCAGTAGTACAAATCAACATGTGGGAGCCTCTAGGATATAAAGCCGGAAAAACAACGAAGAAGAAAAGGAATGAGGATTCATTACAAAGTCACGGTGAGACTAAAGAGGACTCCCAAGCCTAAGAAAAAAAGTTCAACATGCGTGCCAAGTGACAACAAGGTACTATCTAGGGTGCCCATGATAAGGTAGGCTCCACCACACAAGTTATGACACTTCTAAGCAATGAGAAGCTTCTGAGTCATATCTTGGTGGGGTCGATCCTAAGGCAAAAATGGAAATGGAAACTAATAAATGCACAATGCAAGTGAAAAACCTAACCTATATGCTAGCTTTGAGAAAAAATATCTGTCAAAGCTGATCAACTATAAAAATTCCCAAAGGAGAAGTCTTCCAAGTTCTGTAGACATAATTAGGAACACTAGACAAGAAATTAATACATACCATATATAAACTTAAGATAAGAACTTGTGTTTAAGAACAAAAAAATTGAAAATGCATACCTTCTATGTACAATATGGTGTAGGGAACCACATAGCCTTACGACTTACGCATAATAGTTCTTCAGGACAAACCCCTTATGGGGCTCAAGCCAAGGACTCCTTTGGTAGTTAAAACTCACGACTTCAAGAAGTTCCTCTTGTGAAGGAAACTCAACTTCCAAGAAATCATGAGAACTAGAAGAATCAAAAGAGGGAATTAAGGGGTCCCATGTCCCCATAGGAGAAACCACTCGGTCAACTATCGGGACCAAGCCTCGAGAAGGAAAATAATAGTTTAAAGGATCCTTCTTAGACACAATTGAACATTAAGGATACAATGCCACATAGTTCACTCGTGGCCGAGTAGATTCTACATGAACACTTGGAACATACCAAGGGGTATTCTGTAGTAAATTCAAATTAGGGGGGTGATTATCAGATGCAATCTAATCAATAGTGACAATATTCTCGTTATGAGGAAAATACATCACTTAAAAGAGTGAAGACACCAAAACATTTATATCATAAACAAAGTCATGCGCAAGTATCATATTAAAGTCTAAAGGGCGATCAACCACCATCATATCGATTAAGATAGTCTTCCCACCTGAAGTAATAGGAAATTGATGAAGAACACCCATAGATTCACCAGGTCTTCTATGATAGGCTAACAATTGACTAGCATTTTCCAACAACTTTGGAGAACCCAAATCTTTCCAAGTTAAGGAGGATACAATACTTGCAGAGGATCCTTCATCCACCATACATCAATATACGTTTATGGAATTAACTCTAACCCTTATTTGGAAAGGTGCAAAAGAAGGAAGACGAGGCTCGTCAAGATTATCCCAATCAAAAGAGACACTCCTTGAACTTGGAGGGAGTACACTCGAAAAGACTAAAATTCCCCCTAGACCAGAAGACCCTATACTAGAAATCAAGAAGACTCTGTTGTTAGGCACTTCAGCCCCCAAAAAAGGAGTGGAATCATCCAGAGATTGCACTAGCTTGACAACTTCATCAACCAATGGTTGATTAGACTATTTGGAAACCATAACAGATTCAGGAGTAGAAGAACAGTCAGACTCGAACCATAACCTTTGTATCACTAAAATACCAGGGCACAAATGAGTAAGATGGTCTCCCTTACGTAGCTTACAAGGGAAATTTGGTTTAAATCTTCTATGCCTAGGTTTCTGATCAACATCCATTCTGCCAACATGACTAGTAGTGGTTGGTGGAGAGTCCCCAACATGACTTGCAGAGGTTAGTGACTCTTTCCCAAGAGATATAGGACTTGCGCCCCCAGTCCTACTCACAGAAGCAGGCGAGTCAACAGAAATGTGAATCACAGAGGTAGGTGACCCATTCCTAGTATGAATTGCAGTGACTAGACTTATGCCAGCAGATGAGTCAACAGAAATATGACTCATAAAGGTAGGTGAAACATCGGTAGTATCACTTCTAGTGACTAGACTTATGCCCCCAGCATGACTTGCAGTGACTGAAAGCTCATCGTTAACATGACTTGCAGGGGTTGGTGATGATTCATGGATAGAAGTATTCTTCTTCTTCTTCTTCTTCTTCCTCTTTCTCTTCTTTTTAAATTTGTTATTGCAAGAGGGAGGAGAAAGAAGAATCCTAGATTTCTCTTTTGAGGAAGATGAACAATTAACACCCATTTGATGCCCTTGAAATAAAGCATTCATCTGAGAAGCTTCAAGAACATTTGGAATATTTGGAGTGGATCACAACCAAACTCGTAGTCCAATATTCAACCCATGAATATTCAAAGTGGCCATCAAGGGGGTACCAACGTTTCCAAAGAAAGGAAAAGCATAAGTATCCCATTTTGGAAGGGTCCCTTGGTTGGCCTCCATAAGAATATTGGCCATACCAAACTTATACACAAATCCTTCCCTTATGGGATCGTACAAATGACTTTCCAAGGAAGAGATATGCACAATCAAACATTTTCCCTTAAGGAGACAACTCCACAACTTTCAAAAGAAAGATCAAAAGCCTTTCAAGAATAGTGGAGTGGTTGGTCAGTCACTCAGAATATAAGGTCCAAAAGTGACAAGACAAATCCAACTAAATCCAATTAAATACAAAGGCAAAAAAGCACTCAACTATAAAGTCCCTAAAGATGCAACCAATCAAGCAACTTCCAAGTATTTTCACTCTGGGTGATGAGGACTAGACACCAAAATATAAGAAATTGAATTAAAGGACCTTTCGAAGATAGTTTGGGATAATTATGGCCCAAACCTACCAGCGAAGGTAACAAAAACAATTACATTGACCCCTAGACAAAAGCCTTTGCTAGTGCAAGTACCCGAGCTTCGTAAGGGCACCCTCCAGAAGTTCTAATATTCCTCATGTTATTGGGATATCAGTGCCATTTACTTAACTATGTGTTTTTCGTTGGGATATCTATGGATTTTATAGGTTTATTTAAGTTGCAGAGGGAGGGAATATGGTTTTAGGGTAGAGGAATTCCCTTTCATTTGTCAAAATCATCATCATTGATAAATATTGAAGAGTGGAGAATTCTGGCCCCACTATTCCCAAAAGCTAAAATGAGATTCATACCATGACAACGGGGATGCTCAGGAAGTACATTGGATATTCAATTACATTACTGGAAGAGAAAGGTGCATCTCACATTATCTTGAAGGGAATGGGAAGAACAATAAGCAAGACTATAACAATTGTAGAGATGATAAAGAGGAGACTTCCAGAATACCAAAATAAGTTCTGCTGATATAAAAATTATTTGGGAACCTTTGGAAGAAGGCCTATCGAATTTGGAAATGACCAGAAACATTTCCACGATATCAATTACGCTATCTAAGACACAACTCAACACATCATCTGTGGGTTATCAGTCACCTCTCCATGTTAGTCAAGATCAAGTAAAGCCACTAATTCTAGGTGAGAAATATGAGTATGAGGGAGAATATTCTGATCAATTAAAGCCACAAGTTTCAGGTGATGAATATGAGTATGAGTATCAGCCTGGAGACGATTCTAAACAAAATAGCAGGGGCAGTGGACGTGGGTGTGGACATGGGTGTGGGCATGGATGGGTGACGGTGACATCAGAAGAACATCTTGCAACTCTAAGCTCTCATAACACCACCGATACATCAGAATATCTAAATTCTTATTTACATAATGGATGGAATCAAGTTCATGGACGTCGTGGTGGCACAGTCTGTGGGCGTGGATAGGCGATAGGCGGAGCATAAAATTTTGCAACTTTAGGCCATCATAACGTATATTTATTGGGGTATCACAGTTCTTTGGCTAATGGATGGAATCAAGGTCATGACAGACGCGGCTGTGGCTATCACTATAGTGGGGGTATCACTATAGAATGAACACTGCCCCTCGAAGAATAGGTGGTTGTGTCAGTTTTGGTTATACTAGAAATCAAAGTGACTATAGCAATGTTAACACAGATTCTGTTGGGAGAGGAAGAGGTAGTTTTGGTGGTGGCAATTAAAATGACTGTGAGACTATGGGTAGGCAACTTCTGAAGTAGTGGATTTGGAAATGGGATTAAGAAGGTCAGGCGAATGTTTATTCTCAATGAACGAAACTATTTTGTGGCGGGAAACAGTGAAAAAATGCACAATACCAATTTTGATATGTTTTCCTATGTGCAATTTCTGAACCCGACTATTAACAATAAAGAAAAATTACAAATAAGTTTATTATAATTAGCCTTTGCAATAAGTTTATGAGGTCTGCCTAGAATTAGGGAATTTCCATCGAGTCGGTTTCTAGGATTGATGATCAAAACATCTACAGGGCGTTCCCGGGAGTCTACAGACACCATTACATCTTGTATTGTGCCTTATGATTTGACTACTGATTGCTCATCCAATTCCAACAAGGTCATGGTTGGGTCCAAGGATGTAATGCCAAGATTTTGACAAGTTGTTGTTGTAAGAATATTGATTTCTGATCTTAAATCGACTAATGCATTGGTCAAGGAGCATCCATTTATTTGTACAGTGACTATAGGATTTCTTGGGTCCTCATATTTTACAGGTGTTTCTTTGTCTGATAGTAAATCGATAAGATACCAACTACATGGACAGTTGGGGTTGTTTACATTTTCCTCTTTGGCTTTTTCATACACAATTCCTTAATAGTTTTTGCATAAATTGGAATGTCCTGAATAGCCTAGAGGAGCGGTATTTTTATACACGAATTTTTCAATTCTCCCAGAAGATCAAAATCGGGATATTCAATTGGGCGTGGTATGATTAATCTTTCTAGGAATGGTGGAGAAGAGGTGATTGTTTGATCATGAGTGTTATGTTTAACCATGTTCTCCACTTGTGGTGTTGGTTCTACAAGTAACAAATCTTCAATTTGTTTATTTTTATCCCCCTCTGATTCTATTATCCGCCCAGACCTTAATTGAAGCGCATTGCACTCCCTTAACTCGGTTTATGGATCTGGTCCTTCAATAATTTGCACAGATTGAACCGGTCTATTATGGGGGTTCGGGTTGGGTTGGGCTGGGAGCTGTGGTCATAGGTTGGTCTGAGGGTTCTGTTATAATGTATAGGGTGCTGGCAATGTGGGTTGAGGTAGGGGGATTTTTCCTGCTAGCTGGTTTGTATGTCTTTGCCACTTTGACTGCCAGTTTTGGTTTTGTGAGATGGAGGGTGGCCATTGGGATTGATATGCATTATTCCGCCAAAACGATGGGAAGTAAGAGGAATTTGGCCAATTTTTATTTTGATTTTATTGGTTGGGCCAAGGTGGCATAGGGAATGGTTGTTGTGACCAATTGGAAAAAGGTGGTTGGTTCTGCCACATTGCTCCTAGGTATTGTTGCGAATTATATTGCGAAGGTTGGACGAAATAAGATGGATCAGTCGGCATACCTGTTTGTCGTGGTTGCCATTGGCGATGCTGATTTAGCAGGAAGATTGGTTCTGTTTCTTCCTCTACCTCCTTATAGACTGCTTTTAGCCTTGAGAGTGATGGGCAACTTTCTGTGGCATGATCTTTCATACATATAGCACAGGTTTGCACCATATCCAACGGACATTCTTTGTGACTATGCTTCTTCTTGCATCTAGGACAGAATATCACCAAGTTTTGTTCTGCTTCCACCTGCTTTTTCTTGGCTTGCATAATGTCCAATTGTGTTGTAAGAGTTCCCAAAATATCTGTTTTGAAATCCTCTAGTAGGTTGCCAATTTCTGCACGAATTATACCTCCACTAGCGATTTTGTTACCCCTGGAGGTCATGTCGCATTCCATTGGTTTCAATCTCGTACTGCCTCTTGAGGACCTGATACGCAATTTAATAATGCTACCATATTTTTCTTGATATATATCACCTTCACCCATAATATTTAATGTTTCTATCCATTATTCTTTCATCTATTTAGTCAGTGTAGTTTTTAGCACATTATCAGGTAAAGGTAGAGTTGCATAGGGAGACCGCTGGAGGTTATATTGAAATCATTCCACATATTCTTCTAATGTTTCACTGGGTCTTGCTACCATTTGGAATATTTTGTCTTTCAATTCCCTAAATCTACAATAGTCCTGATATATTTTTTAGGAAAGCGGTTTTTATTTGATCCCAATCATTTATTGTACCACCACCTAATCCCATAAACCGACGCAAGGTTGCTCCTTTCAGTGTGGAAGGAAACAATTTTAGTTTTTGGGGGTCTATGGTATAATCATAACCCGCGACATAATACATCAAGTTCAAACTGAAAATGCATTTGGATCCTCTGATGTTAATCCATGAAAGGTGGGAATATTCTGGAGAGGAATGGATTTCATGGGTGCGTTGGCAACTGTGTCAATGATGGGACACTGAAATGTAGAGGTTTGAGGTGTTTGTGGGTTGTTGGCCATTTGATCAAATATATACCAATACCCTTCCGGGATCTCTAGAGAGTTATTCCTAGGATGATTAGAAGGGGTAGGGATGATCTTAACAACACTCCCTCGGTTTAGGATATTGAATGTTCCTTGTTGAATTACCACCTGAGGGGATCTTGGCTCCTCTGTTTCCTCTGTTTCTCCTCCTCCTTCACAAAGATTACAAGAATTCCCTTCTTGTGAGGAAATTGGGTGTGAATTTTCAATCTCTTGAAAACTCTGCTCAGTTCCAACTGTTTTGCTATGGACCTCAGCCTAGGCTACAGATGGTGAGCCCATGGCCCCAAGGGAAACAGTGGGTTGGCTGGAAGCAATGTTTCTGTGACCTACTAATGGCTAATGTTTGGCTTTCCTTAAGATGTCGTCTATGAATGTTGATCATCCAAGGTCACCGGTCCCTTAGATCTGTCAAGTTTGGGTAGTGGAATTGGATTATTTTTAGGTTTTTTATTCTTGGTCATTCATACACACAATTCAAATGTTTACCTCTACCCTAAGTTCTTAACAATTCTGCTGGAAAGTGGGCAAGGGAGAAGGCATTTATGTGCTCCGTATGCAAGTTCTTACCTTTTGTTTTTAATACCCAGTCTCTCTCAATAGACAAGCAACAAATACCTACTTCAGATTTCTGTAATTGTGCTAAAAAGCAGATGGAGGAGCAAGCACTTTAATTGCTCGTTACATAGGTTCATACCTTCCATTTTCAAAACACAATTCTTCTTCAACAACAATCATTAGACATACATTACTCCTTATAAATGGCTACACTCTCCCCGACAACGATGCTAAAATGTTGGTCTATAAGAGGTGCCTTTTCAAACTCCTAATTATCCTCACATTAATTATCAATCCGGGAAAGTATTTTTCCTTCAAGAGTGTACACAGTGTGTGGCGGCTATTTAACTCAGAGAGTAATGTTTCTAAATTTCAGTATAGATCCTTTAAATACAAGAGTAAATGGACACATCTAGTAAATTCCAATTGCAATTAAAGAAAACTCAATCCTTTAACTAAATCAAATCTTGCATTCATCAAAGTAACAATAACATCAGTTGAGAGTATAGTAGTGATAACTCATCCCTCTTTAACTGATCTAATCTAAATCAAACCCAATCCTCAATAATTAATCTAAACATCAAATGAATATCAATATGAGATTTTCAAAAACAATAGTTAATACTCTTTACAATTGATTATATAAAGAGAAATATTTATCTAAGAAACCTGATCTGAAATGAAAGCAAACTGAATCAATGACAATCTTGCAAATTATATAAAATAAAGAGATACTATCAATAGTGGAAAATAATAAATAGTGCAGCGATAAAATCACAGAAAGTGAGAATACTATCAAACCATCACACTTGCGAGAATTGGAAATGTATGACATAGGAAGAGCAATTGAATCCACTAGTGGCCGGGCCCTTAGCCACCAGCGAAACACTGCTAATTTACTTCAGGAAATGCAAGGGAATAGTAACCTTACTTATGTATTAATCATCAAATTGAATGAGCATTACAATATATTTGTGTTCTTCTCAACAGTGAGAGTCTGTGAATACAATTACAATTACAATAATACATAAATTCTTCCCCCTTTCTTCTTACAAAAACATCTCTTTTATAATTGTAAAGGGTACAAAGATAAATTATAAACGTGATCCCTTAGGATCTCTCGATCCTGAGGGATTCGCAACAATTTTCCATCTTCAGACATATTTTCCTTTCTTGCGATGATACTGGTGATTTGCTTTTGGACATATCTGCAACCGCCGCATTCCTTCCTTAGCTTGTCGATGTTTGTTGTTCCTTCACAGGGAACAACATTTGTCCCTTTTCTTGTTTTTTGCAAAGAGAAAGGTAATAATTAGCCAAAGTGTAACTGCAGATAATTTCTGTATTTCTTATCGTAATTCCTTAATAGATAAGTGCATTGAGATATAGAAAGGATGAGAATAAAGGAAAATGATATTAAGTTAATAATAAATGCATAACTTTTCCATGACCCAACAACAGGCATTACTCTTCTCAATCCCAATCCCAATCCCAATCCCCCTATGTGGATATATTAGGATTGATAATTGTAGTATAATATCCCATTAATTGTATTATACTCTAATCTTACCAAGCTATTGCATGTGTATCGATAATTTGAAAAAATATTTTACAGACACTCATGTTTGTTTGACCAGATGTGTGAGTGTACTAAACAAATTGGCTAATAGCATTAGCATTAGAAGGGTAAGTACAATAAACACTCTAATGCAGTGTTACTTATAGTCTAGCCTCTCTAAGCCTTTATTCCAACTTATCTAGTTGGTTCGATCCCTAAATGTGAGTTGCATTACTTTCTTGCAAAGCCTTGTATTTGATTAGAGAATTTTGATAGTCATGTTATTATGAGAAAACGTTTAGAGATTTAACGTCTCTCAACAACACTAATTAGTAATTAAAGTATTGAGTGCAATTTTTTTTAATAAATGGAAAATCTAATTCATTGTCTTTCCGTTGTTAATTTCAAACTTAACACATTAGGATATATTCTACTAAAGCAAGGAAGCTATACATGTATCTATTGTAGAATCACTTCAAAAGTTTTTGTTACAAATAATAGGATCCATTGCATGTTTCCTCTTCTCAAATTAGACTTCCATATTTATATTTGAACTGAAACTGCCCCTCCTCAAATTGAATGATTTATTTATCCCCTTAATTATCTAAATTAATAATCTTTTTTTGTTATGATGCAATTATGGTTTATAACTTAGCTTTCCACGTGGGATATAGAAGCAGAATTTGGACTAGTATTTCGTATTTTAAATCAATTTTAATGTTTATTTGATTGAAATAGGTTTTAAAGTTTTTTATTTGATTGTAAAAATTAATTTTTTGGCTTTAAATTCCTTTGAATATATGGTTCCATTAAATATTAAGCATTGAACTCAATATTCAAATATCTATTTTATTGCATTGATTTCCAAACATGCAGTTTGATAATTTTAAACCTATGTCACAACAACAACTTTGTTTTGTCTTCTACTTAATTTATCGTTTATACGTTTATAATAAATGTTATTTTTCATTTTGGTAAACAAAAGTAAGTTGATATCTATTGAGCAATGAGCTAAGTATTTTTTTTTGTAAATAAGCACAAAATATTTCACTGATGAAAAAAGTGTTTACAAAGATTACATAGACATAACTGGCATCATATGAAAGTTTACAAAATTCCTAACCTGGGACATTTGGAACTTATTGGAGTTTTTTTCTTACTTGCATAACTTGAATTTAATGTCCTTTAATAACATCAAAATATATATTACTCCCACAATTCCATGAAAAATATACATAGAACAGGAATGAGACACTCAGTGCAAAAGGAAACAAATAGAAACCCACATTGAGAGCACAAAATAACTAAGGAAAAACCATGACGGGAAGTAGATATTATTTTGCATTTTCCATGAGGATGTTGGCAAGCCCTCGAGCCAAATTTTCACAAGCAACCTGAGAACGACCAAAAGTATGAGTGACTATAGAGGTGATAGCTTTAGTAAGAGATAAATACCAGAGACACAGGAGCCCCATTTTCTGAAGGAGCAGTGAGAATAGATGGTAGAGGGTTGACCACTAGAACAATTAGTGCAATGTTGACCTATGGAGCGTTAATCATTATTGGAGTGTCCAAAGCATTCCCTGAATCAGAATCCTAGTCTGGCACAACATACATCTCCATCCTTTGTAGATGTATTACAATATCATCTAAATAATACTGTATGCTCATGAGAAGGCGTTTAAAATCCTCTTGTCTAGCAAATATCCTGTAGTGGTCTGCTTCTTTTTCCAGGATGACCAAACGAAGCAAATAATCCAACTTCTAGTAGCCTACAATAGAATGTAGAAAATGAAATTTTCATTTACAAACTTTTCCAGGGTATAAAATCCAATTGAATTTTGAATTACCCACTTTAGAATTAGAAAATTAATATTTATCCCCAAATTCTAGGGAATCAAGTGATCGAATCTTCCTTCTAATTTCCGGGGGGGATTATGTCAAACACAGTTGCCACGAAATTCCACCCGAACAAGTTCCTCGAATGAGAACTAGACCTGCTACTAGAGCCTCCACTATGGCTTACCATTCTATGTTGAGGTGGAATAGTCAATTAGAGAGGTGTACCAAAAGGATAATATAACTTCACTACAATATTTCCTTTAGGGTTTTAAAAGGGACGTGAAACCAAATTCACAAGGAGAAAATGTGAGGTATTTCGACAAAGGGATATATCATCATTATAACATGAAATGCACCAAGGTGGAGAAAACCTGTTATGAAACCAGCTCAAGAAAAGATAGAAAAGATAGATCAATGCCTTAGAATTCAGCCTCTTCGAGGGGGCAACCTCCTTTACATTATATAAATGAACAATTCTTGGATGATTCA
>APFE030881256.1:0-64521 GCA_000404065.3 Pinus taeda | reverse complement strand
TGAAGCATCACATTCCACAATAATGGTTTTTGTGAAGTCCGGTGTAGCTAAGACCGGTGCTTGGCACATTGCCTCTTTAAGATGTTCAAAGGCCTTTGTTGCTTCCGGAGTCCATGAAAATGCATATTTCTTCAATAATGTTGTTAGAGGGGCTGCTATTCTCCCATAATTCTTAACAAACTTGCGATAATACCCTGTCAACCCAAGAATCCTCGCAGATGCTTTATGGATGTGGGAATTTTCCATTCCTTAATGGCTTTAATTTTGCTAGGGTCTACCTTAACTCCTTCATGAGATACAATATGACCCAAATATTCCACCTCCTGGACTCCAAAGAAACATTTGGATCGTTTTGCATATAATTGTTTCTCCTCCAATAGTTGTAGCACCCTGTCAACATGTTCAACATGATCCTTCCAAGACTTGCTGTAGATTAGTATATCATCAAAAAATACTAACACAAATTTTCTAAGGAATGGTTTGAAAATTGAATTCATCAAAACTTTGAAATGTTGAAGGTGCATTGGTAAGGCCAAAAGGTATGACCAAAAATTCATAATGACCCTCATGAGTTCTAAATGTTGTTTTCGGAATGTCTTCAATCTTCATTTTGATTTGATGATACCCTGAACGACGATCCAACTTGGTGAAGTAAATTGATCCCTGCAATTCATCCAGTAATTCATCAATGACAGGAATGGGGACTTATCTTTAATAGTGAGCTTGTTGAGCTCCCTATAATCCGGACACATGCGCCATGATCCATCCTTCTTGTGCACCAATACTACTACTCAGTTGAATTATACCAGCCTCTAGCATTTCTGCAACCATACGTTCAATTTCACTCTTTTGGACATAGGGATATCTGTACGGCCTGATGTTTTGAGGAACACTTCCTAGAATTAGATGAATAGCATGATCATGATCACGCACAGGTGGGAGACCTTTTGGAGTCTCAAATACCTTGGAATGATTGTCCAGGACTTTTTGGAGATCTGGAGATATAGATGATTCCGATGTGGAAACATCTAGCGAACATAATTGTGCAATTACACCTCTTTGTTCCTTTTTTAGAAGCTTTGTCATACCATTAGAGCTTATTATCTTTCCTGGTTTCCCTGCAATACCCCTTAATTCAACGTCCTTTCCTTCCATAGAAAATTTGATGAAAAGTTCTTGAAAATTAAAAGCTATTGTACCCAAGGATTGTAGCCATTGGACTCCTAGTACAACATCAGCACCTCCCATTGGAATGGAAAGCATTGGCTAGTCAATACATATTCTCCCATGGATAGCTTGATATTATGGCACTTTCCAGAGCAATTTATTGTTCCTCCATTTGCAATCATCACTTCACACTCTGGTGCTGGATATAGGAAGCAATTCAATTCTTTTGCTACCTTACAATGAATTAAATTGTGGGTACTTCCTGAATCAATCAACACTATTACCTTTTTCTTCTTGATTTGTCCTTCTATCTTGATGGTTTGAGGAGTGGTAATTCCCGCCAATGCATTACAAGATATGGTCGGATTCATTTGTTCTTCATCTAGGCTTTGTTCCTAGAGTATATCCTCTTCTTTTGAACTTTCTTGCACCAACAAAACCCATGCCCTCCAAAGACTCTTTTCACCACCTATTCAAAGGTGGTAGAAAATGACACAACTAAGAGAGCTAAACATAGTGATGTGAGTACTAAACATAGTGTCAACTTCCAAAACACTTTGAGTTCGGTCAGTGTTAACAAGGAAATGGAAGCAAAGAGAAATAGTGATGTGATAGTAGAATGTTCATGAGGAGGAGGGTAAACTAAAAAAAATAATCACGTAACCTTTGTTATACCATATCAACAACAAACCATCTGTAAACATGAATAAAATAAAAGACTCCCCAAATTGGCATCTTAGGAAATAGAGTAAACCCCTAATTGATTTTATAAAAGCAAAGAAAGAGAAACCATTAAAACCAGATGGAGAAATTACTTGAGTAGCAAACCCCGCACACCAATATTGGACAGTTCAAAGGGATACCTCATAAATCAAGACCATGAAGCACCTCAATGTGTTGATGAGGGTAGCACAACCACTAGTTCAAAAACTAACCTGGAGGCCGCATTGTGCGAGAATTGAATGAAAAACATTGACTATGAAACCTTTGCAAATAGATGTAATATTTTCCCTCGGGACCTCCCCTCCACAAAAAATGGAAGAATGATTATTGACTTACTAAATAGGTCATGTCAAGCATGAGAGAAAAATACAAAACCATAGATGTTACAAAATTAAAAACCTCATTGCACTCCACCCCTTGCATGACCCAATCCATTTATAATCACATGAAGAAGAGACGTCTCACAAGATTGAAGGACAATTATGTTGTCAAGGAAGGACCAAGGTAGGACAGTTATGTAATGTTGCACACATCTTAAGAAAGACATTCTCGATGTATTGTGAGGAGCCATTAATGGCTTACAGGCATACTTCCTTCTCTCACATGGTTGATCCTGTCAAATACATTAAGGCAAAACCTCTGAGGACTAAGCAAACCATAGTCGATGCATAGAACAAAATCTAGAAATAATACTTGTAGTCTACCATCAACTTTGCACTTGGAGTAGGGAGCACTGCCAAAACATATATCACCATTTTTTACCCACCTTTCTTACACATTACATTGTTGAAGGCACACTTTGTAGTAATCATCCACATGCTCTAGGTCATTCGATGATTGATGTCCATTGATGTGATGGATAACACCCCCATCAAGGAACAATGACATGAGCATTTACTATTGATGACATTGGAGAATAAATAAGTCTGTCAAGGTTTCAATAGCATATTCAATAGGAAATTGAATTTTCTCAGCCATTGTACCAAGTAGGTGAAGGAAAAATGAGGTGTACTACAACATTAACTTCATTGTTGTCCACCTTTTGGTTGATTTTTTGTTTTTTAAATTTATCTCAAATTTTAAAATTTAGGATAGTAAAATATAAATAATTAAGTATTATTTATTTAATTGCTATATTATTATTATTATTATTTTTAAATTTATATTTTTAATTATAATTTTTACTTATGTTTTTAAATAGCTACATTTATAAGCAAGTTTAAATTATAAATCGATTTCCATTTTAGTTTAATTTACTAAGTTATATAATTATTTTATCTTTTATCTTTTACTTAGGTATATTTTTAAATTAATTTTATTTGGTCAACGGGGTCTTAGATAGATAGTGATCGGGTACTTTATTAAGGCACTCCTTGATGTGAAGTCAATGGTTCAATTCCCCATCCCGATCAAGGTGATATATTGGACATGATGAAGATGTAGTCATACCAAGATTACAAAAAACAAATTATTTTTATTTGAAATATAAGAATTAGTTGGAATTAAATATTTGAGTTATTGATTTTGTAAAATTGGAATGGTTTAAATACCTTTGAGAGTGTTGAAATCCATTTATGCATTCAAAAATTGAATTAAAAAAACAAAAATTAGGATTTCACCAAAAATTATCTCAATATCTTTTTGTAACATTTATAAATCTAGGTTTTCTATTTAAGTCTGACATGAGTTTCATTGTAGCTAGCCTCACCCCTACTGTATTTATTGGCCAACAAAGAGAGATCCATATACGTAGACAACAAAATATATCCATCATAGAACCAAATATTTATAGGCCATGCATGCCAAAAGACATGAAAAATTAGAAAGACTCCCTTGTACATAGTTATTCAACATCGTTTACTAGAGTTGGGTTTTTGGGGCCTGACATCGGAGATAAGGGAGGACCAAATTCAAAATGGACATGACCATCCATATGGTCCATTTTAGCTTCCAACCTTTCCACCTTTTCTAGAATGTGACATTATCCATGTCATAAGTCGACTATATGATCACACAATTGCCACTAATTTCTCTAGAGGTGACCAATAGTAGTAAGGAGAGTTGAATGTTACTCCACACGTAGTTGATTATACTGATCCAGTTTAGAAATAACCAACATCCATTTTTCCTCGTGATTGGCCTGAGGTTAAGAATTAGACCTGTATTTAGGAACTAATTACATAGAAGAGCAACTTGAGTGACTTTTGTTACCACTAGAAGCTAAGTGAGGAGTCGACCCCTTCACCTTAGAATGGGAATAATGTTAGGATGATAGTCTATAAGTAGCCACCTTCACCACTTGAGAACAATTATAACCTTGATGTGGAAAATCCATCCATGCAACCAAGAACAAACTAGAGGAAAGAAAAACACCATCCATTGCTTGAATTTGCACACAAGAACACCAACTAAACTTCGAAGCAAACCAACACCCAGATACCCGACCAAGGAACCACCCACAATCCCAAAACAAGAGGAAATGATCCACTAGACAATAAAAACAACATACACACTTGCAACCTAGAACTACAAAGACCTAAAGAGCTGAGACTGAAACCCCCAACCAGAAAAAGAGCAAAGGCCCAAGAATAGTCTTCCTAAGATGAATGATGTGATGGAACAACCGAACGACATCCACCCATTATGAAAAGTGACCATCAAGAGGAAATAAAGATCAACAATAAAAACACCTAAACACCCCTCACGAGGATTGACTAGAAAGATTAAATGAGACACAACTAAGAGGCGAAATAGAACAACATAAGCTAACTAGTTTAAATCTAAAATTAATAATCCATAGGTGAAGGAGAAAATAACCCAAAGGCAAGAAAGATCAAAGAGAGCCTCAACTTAGAATCGTAGAGAATTTTTCCTGACATACTAACTAGATTAAGGATCCAACCAAAGCTAACTACACAATGAACAAACTATGGTCTCCTTCATGCAAAACAAAGACACCTACAAAAACCACAGTCACAGTAGGAGGCTAATGCACTCTCCTATGTTCGTTCACCCTAAGAAAACCTGTGAGACTGAACAGATCTCATAAACACCCCATGTAAAACACATAAAACCCCCAAAAAATTACATAATCTCATTCGCCAAACGTCGCCATGATATTGATCAAATAAAAGACTCGTTTTTGTGGGAGTAAATGCTAGCAGACATAGGCTTCCCACGCCACATGAGCATACAAGAAGGAAATATGCCATGCCATCATAAACAAATTTTATCTGTGAGATCATATGGGCAACATACCACCCTAGTGTGCATTACATCTCGAGAAAAACACCCCATCTTGGAATTATATCACCAATTTTTGGTGAAAAGACCAAAACATAAAATTTTTAAGTACAACCTTATATTTTTGTGACTAGAAGAATCAAAAATAGGTGAAAAATATGAAAACTTAAAATGTTTAAATCCATCCTTATATGGTTTATGTGACTTCAACAACTACTCTCTTTAGTATTCTTGTGACAGAGGTTATATGTATCACCATTATAACCTTTAGGTGCCCACAAATGTCTCTTCCACAAAACTATGACCTTTACATAAGGAGTACCTTAATACATCACCTTCGTAACAACCTCTAGCTGATTTCCTATGTGCATAAATATAAGACCAAGGTGATGGGACATGTATTAAAAGCTGAACGTTGGGAAAAACATAGTGATGGGTATCACTGGTGATTAATCTATGGCTATGGAAATTGGCAAAGGCATTGGAAAAGGAAAAGTGGCATTAATTGGATTTTATTTGTGAAAATAAAGGAAAATAGGAGAAAATGGAGATGAAAGGTCACATATTTGCATGGGAGGGAAATTGAAGGAAAAATGATGAAAAATGAAGAAAATAGAGGCCTCAATGATAGAAAGGCTTTTGAGGATCAGGTCACAACCTTTTGTCAGTTTTAGCTTGGAGCTCTCTTCTATTCTCTCACTCTATCAAACTACCACATACTTAGAGTATTATTGTAGCATTCTTAGATCACTTTGGCATACATTGGATTTGGAGAAATAAGACAAATGAAAGGTAGAAAGCATAAGGGAATGGGTGGATAAACAACTACCGTTGCATTTCTTTGCAAGTAACAGGTTGCATGTATGATTTTCTTGTTGATTTATGGATGCATGGTATATGCATGTGATTTTATGGTTATGTATTTTCATTATAATGGAGATATACCTGGATTAATTGTGCTTTTTTCCTTTCCTTAACATTTCCTAGATAGCAATGGTGTTATGGGTTTTTTCCACTTGATTGTTTTCTAGTTGGTGCTAGTAATTCCTTATGGATGTGGCTTCGAACAAAAGATCTAGAAGCCTTGGAACAACTTGGGTTGGGTTACTAGTCATGGAGCCTAGGTTGGGAGAAACACTCTAGAGCCCTTGGTGGGTTGAGTTACTAGTCACTAGAGCCAAGTTGGAAAAACACTCTGGAGCCGTAGAAGGTTGTGGGTTGAGTTACTAGTTACCAGATCCCTAGACAACTTGGGAAGAGACTAATCTAGTTGTTGTTAGTGATTTCTGATTGTGAGGTGAAATCATTAGTTGAGGGTTGAGATGGTTTGGCCTCTGGAAGCCATGGTATAGTTTTGTTCAGTTTATTCCATGAGATCCCATATTTATGCTTGGAATATGGCATAGTGGTGATTAGCTAAAAGAGATATTTGGTTCAACCCAATATATGGTCGGATGGTACATGGAATTCCATGACTCAGTTGGGATATTTGTATGTTAATAAGGGTTATTATTCTATTGTGATTCATGTAATATCTTTGTATTGATTATGTTGGCGATATTATGGATGAGATTCCATGGTTTTTATGTTGGTTATTTTATGGCTATATGTCGGTTATATGATGTGTATCATTTATGGTTCTTGACATGAATGGTTTAGTTATTGATTGGTTGATAAATGTATGGACTAATAAATTTTTCTGCAGCTATATGAAGAGAGTATATGACCATCTTGGTAATTCTTAGATGAATCTCATACTATTATGATCATATATGCATTCATGACCTGTATCTTACATGTCTTCCATGTGATTGACCAAATGTTTGTTATGTTCTAGGAAGTCTAGGTCAAACTATGCCTTTAATTTTGAATGTGTACCCTTGTTGTTATGTCACTTATGATTTTGAGAAGTCTCGGGAAGTTCTTAGTAGTGGTCTGGACATTGACCTGGAATTGTGGCTCTGATCTTGGTATCACACCCTCTAAATTCGACAATTTGGGTCACAACCACACTCTGGAAGGATTATGAGTGCAATTGGCAACCATCAACTACATGGAGGCCTTTTCATGCATGCAGTTGTTAGTTAAGTTGTGTGAAAAGGAGCCCCAACATAGGGTTTGGTCACTTGGGATGGTTCTTTGGCCCATGAGTGTCTTGTAGCCCTGAGTGATGTTGTGAAATGGTAGTTTGTCCTTAGTAGTCAACCCCATTTTAATAAATGGAACTCTGAGGTTGGGTCATGTTATAGTAACTCTTCATCTCATGTTTTCGGTGGCAGGTCGGTGAAATTGGGTAAATGTGGGAGGGGTGGTTACAGATTGGTATCAAATCTCCCAAGTTCAAGCACTTGGACTAGATGGGTGGAATGTGTTTTTCATGCGTGCATGTTAGTTGTCTATTTATTTATTATGCATGCATTGTGATGGTCATTTTTGTGGTCTTTTGTCATCCTGATGTTTATTTTGAGATGATAGATATGTTTTCCAATATATGTTAATATGTTATGCTAATCAGGATTGATTTTGTAGATGAGATAGCCTCCCCTAAACTTCAGTGAGGTATATTTGATTATGCTTATATTTGTTTATCTAACATGGTATGTTTGCAAGAAGAAGAAGATCAAGAGGAATAGAAAAATGGTGGACTATAGTTCACGTGATTCTCCCTAAAGATCAGATGAACAACATGGTAATGAGTAGTCTCTTGACATAGTAGATACATTGAGGAGTTTGAAAGTAGAGATAAGAATTTGTAAGGGAGATAATGAAAAGGTCATTCAGTTGAATGAAATACTTTCCAAAGCATAGGAAAAGAAAGCAGAGGTTAATGCAGTGATTCTTCAGATTCTATCAAATTTGTAAAGAAAAGGACAACTTAGAATCATTCATGGTCAGGAGAAAAGGACCAATGAGGCATATGGCAGTAGGTATCAATTGGTATAGATGTTTGACAAATATGACATAGTAGAATATGGTAGGTTGTTGGATACACATGATAGGAGGGGTAATGACCATATGTTCTATTCTAATTTTGGTTCAGAGAGACATTCATCATCACCACCACCATCCATATAAGAGGAGTATAGTACTTGCCATAGGTGTTCAAGAAATAAAAGCCTCGTACATTTGATGGAGAAATGAATAAGTCACAAGATGTAAAACCTTAGCTGCTTGGGATGAGTAAGTTTTTCAGATTGCGTAATTCTTCATAAAATCTGAAAGCTAGCATAGTTTCTTTCAGTCATAAAGGAGAAAATAAATTTGGTGGGAATATGTAAAGAATGTCAGAGGAATTTGACAAGAGGATTTGTCTTGGAGTGAGTTTGAGATACATTTCAGGAAGAAGTATTTATGTCAAAGATACTATGTTGATAGGGCAAAGGATTTCAACAATTTTAAGATGGAATCTATGATTGATGAGGAGTATACTATAAATTTATTTTAGTTGTTGAGATATGCATCTTACCTTCAAGAGGAGAAAGAAAATATTTTGAGATTCATCAGAGGGTTATTGGTATCATTCAAAGATAAGATTGAGTTGGATGATCCTAGATCATTAGAGAAGTCGCTAGCAAGTTGAAGCATTGATATGAGAAATCGAAGCGCAAGAATGAGCTTAAGAAATATTGGAAAGGTAACGAGAAGAATAAATGAAAGTGGGTTAAGAAGAGAAAAAAAACCTCAGGATACAGATAACAAGGAGAATACAATGCCATAAAAAAAATTCAACGTAGTTGACGTAGGACATGGATTTCAGTCTAAGGAGTAGAATAAGGGTGATGGCAAGAATCCTTTGTAGTGTTGGACTTATGGAAAGGATAATTACAAGAGGTATTGTCCACAACATCATGGTGGCAGACCATAGATCTACAGTGCTTAGGAAGCACAAATAGTTGGGGATGTTGGAGAGAGTATTCCTCATATTTTCCTATCATTGGATAATAGGTAGGTTGATCATAAGGATTTTATTATCGAGATAGAAGGTAAGATTTTTGATGAAGTTGTTTCTATTTTAATTGACCCTAGATCTAACCACATTTATATCAGTCTTGACTTGGTGGATAAGTGTTGCTTGAATAAATAAGTGTATGCAGATTCCTAGTTGGTGTAGTTGGCTACAAGTACTAAGAAAATAGTTCATCATTGGGTAAGATCTTTTGCATTTGAGTTGAATGATATGTCCTCAACCTCGCATCTAAATGTGTGTCCGTTTGTATTATACAATATGTTGTTACAACAAATTAGAGTAAGTTTTGAGTGTCAATAAAAAATCCTAGGCCAATGATTTTGAAAGTATTACTAATTTCACATAAGAGGAAATCAAGAAATGGTTAATTATATTATTTAATGATAATAATGAAAACATAAAACCATTAATCAATTGTGCTCATATTCTAAGGCAATCAAAGATGAAATCTTTTCATTAAGAGTGAAGTGGGACATAATTGTCCCTCCCATAAAGGACAACTGTTAAAAACACACATGGCAAAGACAAATAGGAAAGATAAAACATGAGAGCACAATTTTATTAACAAAACATATACATTTATGGTACATGGTTTGACCGTTGGGTTTCACATCCCAAGGTCTCTTAGACTTCCTTAGTCTATTCTGCTTCCACACTAGCCCATAGAGGATTAGGTGTCCAACATTCCCCCGCTCAATCCGAAGGGTTATGTATGAGTCCAAGAAGAGAGTTGTAATACAAAATGTGCAAAACATGCATGGTAGCACTAGGCTGAATGTGCTCTCTAAAATGTTGGTATAAAGGGTGGCGGTTTAAGGATGACCACCAACACTGGAACACTTAATGCAGTTACCGGAATCTCTTCCAAAATTGGCAAGAAGATGAAGTCTTCTACTAGAGGAAGTGCTCCTATTGTTTTGAAGAGGGAAACCTTCAACCATGAAAGGGAGGTCTCACCCCGCATAAAAGGGAGAACTTCAACCTGAAAAGGGAAGTCTCAACCTGTGATGGTTTAAGGATGACCAACAACTCTGTAATTCTTAATGCAATTCCTGGAACTCTTTCGAAACTGGCAAGAAGCTGGAGTCTTTTGCTAGAGGAAGTGTCCCCAATTTTGTTCCTGGAATTCTTAAAAAACTAGCAAGAAGATGAAGTCTTCTGCTAGAGGAAGCATCCCAGATTCTTTTAAGAGGCATTACCAAATGAAGGCATGCTCAGGGACATCTTTCTCTCTGGCTAAAACTCTGAAACTGGTGTGGCAGGTTGTGGCTCAGGCTTGCTTTATGTGACTTTGAAGCTTGTAGATGACCATCATTCCCCCCCTCTCAGATACAAGGTGAGATGATGGAGAAAAATCAACTGCAAGACTGTTCAATACTCTTGAACAAGTTCTGACATGTGACTGAAATATCTTCTTGGCTGTTGATGCGTATTGCCAAGAAGCGATCCATCCAAGATGAATCTTTGTTCTTGCAGGATGTTTGTTTCTGAAGCATCTGTGTGAAGAATGGATGGTTTTATGACAATGCTTACATGGATGAAGATCAAAACAATGATCTTTCAAATGGCCAACTCGGTCACACTGTTTCCATTTCATAATCTGTTGTGGCTGCTATGGAAGAGAGGCAGAATCTGGAACAGCTGGAGGCGAACTGTCATGAAGGAATCCAACACTTTAAAACTAAATGGGCTTTGAGTAGTCTAGAATATGAAAGGACAAGTCCTTCTCATATCCGAGACCAGTTCTGTGTTTGTTGTGGACAAGCTCTTCCCAAGGTCTAATGATGGGCTTGGGAAGTGCAAGCTGAACTTCTGCATCTGCATGTAACCTTGTTGCTTTATGGGAGTCCGTTTCAATCTTCTAAATAGAAACAGGTTCAGAATGACTCCTCTGTTTTAATTCTTCTTGTTGTAGCTGAGATTTGAGCTGCAAAAAATCAATTTTCTCTTGTGCATTTTGTAGACAGACTTGAATTTCTGTGAGAGAAACTGTGCTGATTTTTAATGTATCATGTGTAGTAGATAATATCAGAGTTTTGAGGAACTATAATACTTCATTTATTCTAGCCTTTTTTCTTCTTTAATGTCAGAATTACACCTTAAAAACTGATCACATCTACTACTCAATGTAGAAAAGTAATACCCATTAGCAATATCCTTTATAAATGTGCAGCAAATGATCAGTGTGCAACCAACAAGCACCAATTATAATCCATTACATAAAATAAGAGCTTACTCATGACCAACACTATGTTCTGAAAATACAACCGACTAAAATTTTCTCCACAAAAGATTACTTTTATTTGTCAAAAAAATCATTGCCTTTATACAGCCCACCAAACCCTTATGCAGCAGTCAAATCAAGGAATCAATGCATATATATGTAGACAAAAACTATAATGAGTTTTAAATACAATGCCACATTGGGGCAACAACAACTGCAAACTTGCTTGGATCCTTCAAATACTTCTTCACTTTCTTGGCCAATGGAAAAGAATAGTCAAGTTCAATAGCTACTTCTATTACATTCTTGTAACCATTGATGATAGCATGTGGAACAACTGCAATTGTGAGATTATAGATCACCAGAGAAAGAGTTGGCCTTGACATCTGTTGGGGTCAAAGATAGACACAATCACCGACTATGAAAAGTTGTATGGATTCATGAAGTGATTTGACAGCTTCAATGGGATCTTCCCCTCCCACAGACTTTATACAAATCTTCAATAATTGCTTCCGAAAAATGCAGGAGCCCGTGCAATCTTTTTATTAGAAAATCAATTCGTATGATTACATCCTCGATAGATATGTTGCCACAGGCCATGCTCATTCCCTCTATAGACAAGCTCGAGAAAAAAATTAAATTGTCATTGCAATGGAATCCCTCAAAGCGGTCATATAAGTGAAGAACTAAGGTTTGTTAAATATGTTAATAGAGGTGACTTGTGGATCGAATGTGAATGAATAAACAAAGGAATAAATGAGTAGAAGCGATGGACAATGTACCAAGAGGCGCCCAGACTTGCAAAGCCAGCTTCTGCTCTGGCTGAGAAGACCAATTAATTTTGATATTGTGTACAACGTGGATGGGCTGAGGCCACTACAAGATTTTCAAAGTATCTAGTCGTATGCAAGATTTCCAAAGTATGTAATCTTTACACCAATGCTAGGGTTGCCATAGGTGGGTTGAGGTCACTGCAAGAGATGGTGGCGTGGATGTTTATTGGGATACAATAGAAGAGGCAAAAATTCCTCCTTGATCATGGCTTACTTCTCCGAGACTTGATTTCAATTCCCTGTTGATGATTATCGCTAGGAATGACTGCAATACTTCACTCAACGGGAATGCACAATCAATTTTACCAATACCAAATGTGGCCCTTTAAAATTTCAACACAAAATACCAAGAGTCATGCATGGATATCACTCATTTTTTTGTATTCCTTCAACCTTCAAATCTTTAAAGAATGATTCAGCTCAGGTTCAGGTTCATTGAAAAAGTAGCAATGATCGATTCATAATTCATAAAATTCATGAACAATGCAACAATGATCAGTGTTTCACTCTTCGTTCCAATGTCAATTCAATCCAATGACAATTGTTTTCCCTTCAACCAATGTAGGAACCTAGCATTCGAGTCAATCTATCGGCCTCATCGCAATGTGGTGTACTGCTCGGGCTTGAACTCAATCATTGAAACAAAACAACTAGCACATTGCAAACTTCAACGAATTTTAAAACATACCATCTTTGTCCGGTGTTCAATTTAATGTAGTCAACATTCACCACAGTTCTAAGAGCGACCAACGCGAGTTCATCATTCATATTCAACTCCTTCGATCTTAGTGAATATTAAGAGCCCGCAAGAATTTTCTATCTGCCTACAATGAGCCTCCACCATTATCAATTACTGCCTTGTAATGTTGCTTCGGTGAATATCAACAGTCCTCAACATAGAAAATAGTGAACGGTGAGGAGATAAAGCATTCAATGCATAATGCAGGGAACCAAAGACATATTTTTATACTACCAAGATTAACGTTTCACTTGCAGAGTTCAAAATTTTTCTCTAATGCATAGTTCAAGCATATATCAGTCAACACGACCACACAACACCACGACTTTCAAAACCATAGAACGTAGTCAAAAACACCATTGTACTACTACATATGAAATTCAATACACAACATTACACCGTCAGGTAGCAGACCACATATAGTCGAGATGAAGGGTCTCAACCTCAACGCATAACGGTTTACTGTGGTAGTGGTTTCGACCTCCACAGATTTAATGTGGTGTTCATCACTTCATGGTATATAATGTCTCAATCCAATGTAGCCCTCATAAAAATTTCAATGCAAAGATGAATACCAGTGCACGGTGTTTTAATATCGACTCTCAACCAATGAACTGCAACATGTATGAAATGATTCAAATGTCATTTGGGATCAATGAACGCATAATACAAGTGTTCAATGAAGCACTATCTCGACAGGGGCCAAGGAAAGACTAACTGTACAACAAATTGTAGTTTATGACTTCCAAGTCAGGGAAACAACCTACGTAGAAAGGAAATGGCAAAGAAAATGGTAGATGAGTTATGATGCAGAAACCTAAATTTGAAACCTGCGCTCGAGCTCTATACCATGTCAGTGATGTCAGTTTCTACAATATGGGTAGAACATTGGTAGAATAGGCAAATAGGCAGAAAAGGGAGTTACAAGGGCAGGAATGCTAAAAATAGGGTTGGAGAAATGACATAGGTTGCAGCTAGAATTTAGTTGAGAAAATATTCATGAAATGCATAAGTAGTGGCAGAAATGCCCTGGACATAAAGGCCATAAAACAAATGGCTCAAAGTAATTATGCAGGGAAGGAATACACCTGCTCTGATACCATGTTAACCACACACATGCCAAAGACAAATAGGAAAGATAAAACATGAGAGTACAATTTTATTAATAAAACATATACATTTATAGTACATGGTTTGACCATTGGGTTTCACATTCCAAGGTCTCTTGGACTTCCTTAGTCTATTATGCTTCCACAATAACCCATAGAGGATTAGGTGTCCAACAACAACACTGATGATTGGAGAGGAGGATGGCAGATAGCAGTTGCACCCGCTGAAGCCCTAAACTTAATTCGGATTACGATTAGCCGCAATCACTGTAACCTTTGAACGCAGCTACATCTCACAGTTTCTCACCTACATCTGTATCCATCTGTTGACGATAACAATCAGTCTATCGCTCCAAGGTATAAAATGGAGGGTATGGAGCTAGACGTCATAGATTAGTCACTAGATCCCTTCCCGGAGCAAGCCATATTCTATAACCCTAACCCTAGACTGGTTCCTGCCTCCTCAGCACCATCTAGCTCACGTCCGGTGCCGGTTGTCTCCCTACCCGGGCTTACGGCCTCCATCCTACACATTGGGATCCTCTCCATAGACTCACCTGCTCTAGATTACTCGCCACTGTCCCTTGGTACCCTCAACCTCCTGGCTACATGTTCATCTCCTCTATTCGACCCTGCACCTGAAGCAAACCTTTGTTTTTCCATGAACCCTTCATCTCACCAGGGATCTGACCCTGATGCGGTCGTAGAGACATGAAACACTTCATCCATCCTAGAGGTTGCAAGGCATCTCACAACACAGCTCCTCCTTTAGGCTATTTCAACACCCCGGTAATCTGAACTAGGTCAGTGGAGCAACACCCTGAAGTTAATAGCTACTCAGATCCATTACAGGAACACCCTAGTGCTCCACATACATGGAAGAGGAAAAATAGGTGCCTCAAGGAATTTGGAAAGGATTACACCATAAAGTTTGGCGAAGGACTCACCATGGGGGATGTTGCCGACAAAGCAAGGAAGGTTCTGGTGGGCAAGGTTTGCGGAAGAACCTATACAGCAGAGCGATTAGGGTTGTGGGTTAAAGAGATCTTGGGGAAAATTTTCATACAACTCCTGGAGGTCCAGATATTGCCTCAAGGATGGTTTTCACTTCATTTTAACTTGGAAGAATACATGAACTTGGCTCTTGCTCGACATTGGCATATAGAAATGGCACCGGTGCTCCTCAAAAGATGGAGCTCTCTTTTTTATCTAGAAAGAGAGCAGATAGGAGCTGGACCTCTATGGGTGTGGTTACCAGGGTTACCTTCCCAGTATTGGTCCGAAGAAGTGTTTGTGCGGATTGGGAATACCTTAGGCACCTTCCTAGATTATGACAAATCCATTATACAGTCCAAAAATTGAACCCTAGTCTTATAGCTCCAAATACCACCTTATGTATTTGTGATGCTTGGTTTATGGCCTAGGGGAACCCCTCCTTCCAGACTTGGTCCAAATATTCATAAAATAGTGTTTTACTCCTTGTACATGACTTTTCCCTGTATTAAACGTATGTACACACGGGTCAATCTATACCCAACACACGTATATATCTTAAAACACTTAAAAAAATTAAATTTCCTTAATTTGGAGCGGAGATCATGGGTTTTAACTATTGATTACCTATTAGTGCTCGTGGCCCAACTGTTCTCAACTGTTTCCCAACTAAAAAACTTCTTTGGGAGAAGTATAAAATGACTTCAATGGGAAGGCCTTAAGGAGTAGAGAAAATAGAGAATTACTCTCTAGAGATTATCCCCTGATCAAGTCTGAAGATCCCTATGCTTCAAGCACTTCACCAAGTTTAGGAAACCCTTGTTTCCTTGAGAGTTGATATCCTTTCACTTGTGGGAAATATCCTTTTGTTGGTTATGGAAGGAGCCTTTTGAAGACCGGGACTGGACGAACCCGAAGGACAGTTCTGCTTGGAGCCAGAAGGGGAAGACTCAGGTGAACTCTTTCTATGTTTTGATTATAGTTATCTGCAATAAAAGAAACATTGTCCTGTTCTTGATATCAACTTTGTTCATGCATTTGATGTTATTGTTATGGTTCACATATGAATGACTATTTCAATGTATAACTAATCATCTATTTATATGCTATAAAGTTGATTTCACTATAATGCTTTATCTATATGTTGTTGTGTGTCTTTGAATTGGTTGTTTTGCAGGTTCAAAGATCATGAGGAGTTGCAGAGGGTTTGAACCTTAGCTAGAACTACCCGAATGAAGGACCACATGTATGTACAACCTCGCATAGTTTTCTTGTTTAAGCATTT
Organism: Pinus taeda; assembly: GCA_000404065.3. Lineage (NCBI taxonomy): Eukaryota > Viridiplantae > Streptophyta > Pinopsida > Pinales > Pinaceae > Pinus > Pinus taeda. Next base: position 48,238 of record APFE030881256.1, on the reverse strand, counting down.
TTCCTGAGTTATTTGCTTGTTTCTTGTTGTGGATTACTCTTGCTCTGCTATGGTTCTCGCCCAAAGCCCTAGGGGACTTTATCCCTTAACAGAATTGGCGACTTCGTTGGGACGACAATCTTGTTGTTCCTAGTTTGGGTTATTTTATGCTAATCAGGGCTCAGCTTTCAGTTTGCTTGATGTGATTGTATTGTCTGCTCTTGTAGGAACTTAGACTTCAAGTGTGATCCTTTTCATGAGGCCTCATTTTTTTTTTTCTTGTAAACTTTTATATACACACTTTTGCTAGGTTACAAAAGCATATACATGCTAGTTTCACTAAACTAAAGTTGCATATATGTGGGTTTCTTATGGTTGAAATGCGTGTACACGCAACTGTGTAGAGACAAAGTCGTGTATACATTTGTTTTGCAAGAATTTTTCAAGTCTGTCTATCTGGAAAGATTTGTTTCTTGGCCTGTATGCTTCCTGAGTGGTCAGTTTCTGCTTTCATATTTTTTGTTTTTTAGCGAGCCTACTGTTTCAAGTTCTATCCTTCTTTGAAGTGTTTTTGGTCTCGGTTTTCTTTATAGTGAGAGTTATCATTTGTGTTTGAACACACAAGGCTTCTTGTAGAGGCTCTTGATTGTTCTAGTTTTCCGAAACAAAGGATTGCTTGCAATATTTGTGTCAAACTTCATTTTTATGGTTTGCTTGCTTTGCTTCCCACTAAGGTTGTGGCCATTCACTTCTTCTTGCTTTTCAACATTTGTTGTTGAAAATTTTGAAAGTGTGCTTTTCCTGATTTCTTGATTAGTGTCTTTAACCTCTTTTTGCTGCTTTTGGGATCATTTAGTACATCTTGAAGCATCTATTTTTTTAAGTTTTCAATTGTGTTGAATTGACAAACTTGCAAAGTTTCTTGGTGGCTTGCTTTCGATCTTTGAGTCTTTGGTAGCATTTTGAGTACTTTTGAAAAGTTCTTTTATTGCTTTTTTGAAAAAGAAAAGTCCTTCAAAAACATTGTTTTTGCTTTCTTTACCAAATTTGTGTTTGGTTTCTTTTGGTTTTTGGGAGTGATCTCAGATCTTTGTGTTTAGTCCTTCTTATTTTGGGAAAGATATTGTGTTCAAAATTTTCATTCCTTTCAAAACACTTAAGTTGGATTATAAAACAAATTACTTTCATTTTCTTTTTAGAGTAATCTAGAATTTTTGCATCATCATGTACACTTTGCATTAGGGTAGTTCGCATTATTAGAGCATCAATAGTTTTTTAGTTTTTGTGAGTGTGAAGCCTGTTGTAAGAAAAGAAAAGAAAAGTTTACTGCTTTAATAGAAGTTTCTTAGAATCCAAGTAGAAGTTGCTTTTCATTGAAGAAAAAACAAGTGCATTGCATATAAGTTAGTTTTTCATTAATTTCTTTTGCATCTAAGAATACCATCATTTTCACTTCCGTATTGTCCCTTTGACTTAAAAATAATAGCCACTTAAAATCAAGCACTAATAAAATAAACTAGAACTTTTTGTATTGTCAATAACTACACCAACAAGTTTTAGGTTATTTAGGCCCTTGGATTAGGTGAGAGGAAAGTAAACTCTCCAAGGTCACTCCAAATTGTCAAATGTATAAGTCTGAATAAAGAGTGAAAATCCAATAGCATTAGGGAGACCGAGAAAGCTCTATGACTGGGAGTTAAGCACGAGGGTTTTTGAAGATAAGGAGAAGAGATACCCTCTCTCTTACTTATTGGATCTTACCTCATGACTGTTCCGCCCGGCTTCTAATACGAGTTGGTATCTTTAGTTGCCTATCCTAGGGATCTACATAGGTGGCTACAGGGGGGAATCCCATGGCACTTGAGGTCAACTTTGCATCACTTTCAGCAGTAATTCTGGAGGGCACCCTTGCGAAGCTTGGGGGCTTGCACCGACAAAGGTTGTTGTAAGGAGGTTAGCGTAACTTCCTCTGATACCTTCGCTAGTAGACCTGGGGCATAATTACCCCAGTCTATTTTTGGAAGGCCCTTATTATTCACTTTCTTGTATTTTGGTGTCTAGTCCAAATCATCCTTAGCGGAAATACTTGGAAGTTTTTTGACTGCTGAATTCTTTTAGGGACATTTTAGTGTGTGTTCTGTGCTCCTAGTTGGCCTAGCTTTCAATTTTCTTGAGAAGTAGATCTTACTTAAAAATGCAAAGTGGCTAATCAATTGCTTAGACAGACCCGCAGACTTCATGGGCTTTCACCTGCAAGTCCAGAGCCTTCTTCTAGAAGGCGTAGGAGCGATACTACCGGTGAGTTTCACCCAATGGCAGTGGACGCATCAGGGATTGATCCTCTGTTTGGGGGAATTAGTGTACAATATAGGCCTGGTACTACCATAGAGCTAGAGAGGAACACACTAGTTCTTTCTCGGGTACTCTTCCAGTCGGAAGATAATATTGAGGTAGAAGAGCTCTCAGAGTCAATTGCGGATCCAAGTTCTCCACTCCCTTCTGATCATCCAGACATATTGTTATATGTTGGGACTCTAACACATAGACATTCAAGTCCAGGTCCACACACACACATCCCTTTGATGACCACTGATGGGAGCATGGCATCCATCACGAGTGCTACAAGTATGCAGACTCCTATATCAGTACAAGGGGGAGGAACCATTTCCATCTCTTCTACATCTTTATTTGGGTCTACTGCTAGCACATCCTTGTTTGGGTCTACCTTAATTCTGTCAATGAGTGGAAGTTCCCAAGCGCATGCATCCAGTTTTGGATTCTTCCCTTTTGATATGCCTTCTCAAGGTATTCCTTCAATTCCATTAAGTGTACCATTAACTGCCTCCACATCCATGATGATTGGGTTGACATTTTTTTAGGGTTTTTCTTTTGGAAGTGGTCATATACCACATTCCAATCTGGTGGTAGGATCTACATCATTTTCCTTTCACGAGTCAAGGCAGCAATCCCATTCAGGGTTGGATTAATCCTACGGTTAGTGGCATGGGAACTGGGAATCCATTTTTTGGACAATAAGGGGATATGTTGTACTCCTTGGTCAATTCATTTCAAAGTTTTCCACCTTTAGCTAACGGTTGGAACCCTTACCAAGGATTCTCCACTCCGTATAATAATTCATTAGGGGGAAACTTCGTCGGTTACGGAAGTGTTTCAGCTGGAGTTTATCAAACTCTGAGTTTTGCTAAACCATAAGGTCCTTTTGGTACAGCAGGTTCTACTAGTTACTTCGGGCAACCTGGTGCCTTTCAAGATCCAAGCCATTCTCTTCAGACTTTCGAGAACTCCACCCAATCTGGGTGGAATCCCCAAGGTCCTCTGAGACTTCCATTTTTGGCCACGCTCAATCTGCTAGACTTGACTAAGTTAATGAACCATCCAATCAGATACAATCCAGCTTGGCCTCCAGTCGCAACCAAACTTCCACCGGATATCCAAAAATTCAAAGGGAAGAGTGGGGAGGACCTGGGTGACCATGTAACCACATTGGGTGACCATGTAACCGCATTCCATTTATGGTGCTCATCGAACTCCCTCACCGATGATTCAATTAGGTTGAGACTATTTCAACGCACCTTAACTGGAAATGCAACTAAGTGGTATATAGAGTTGCCAGGGGGCACCTTCACATCTTTCACTAATTTGGCTAACATTTCCTTAAACCATTTTCAGTTGCTTGTCCATTACGAAGCTAGAAATGAACTTCTGGCCAATTTTCATCAGGATATGGACACTCACATTTCTGATCATATTCAGGAATGGAGATGGAGAAAGAGGCTCATCAAAGTCGAAATCCCACCTGAATTCCATCTCGAAAGGTTTTTAAAATCATTACAACCTGGGATCTCCAAGGATGTTTCTATTTTTGGAGTATATTCTGAGGAGTAGGCTATCCTCCATGCCCAATAGTTAGAAATGATATATTCCCAGTCTAGTACCCTTTAAAATATCTTGCTTGATGCTCCTAGATCCACGGTTGATATTGTTGGCATTATGATGAATGTGTTGTACTTGATGGCAATCCTTTTGTAGCAGAACAACTCACCTATACATGGTAACTAGATGAATCTTCATAAGAGATATCATATGTGACATTAATACATGGTAGTTGTGTTAATAGATGTGATGTAGGGAAATTCAAAGGAAATGATAGTTCATAGTGTAGCAATTTAACATTATGATATAGGTGTTGTCCTTGATGATGAAGATCAAAGTACTATAGGTTAATAGTACTGAATCACAATTCAGGCTCACAGAATGAAAGAAAAATAGTTATACGCAGGTTTACCTTGACCAAACAGCGTATATATGCAGGTTCTTTGAGCAGAAGATACCTATGTGTATACACACACTTTCATGCATAGAAAAGCGTGTACATGTTAGAAACTAAGTTTTTGGGTCCATGGTATTTTGGTATTGGTCCATGGTATTTGGTTCGAGGTATTGACCCCAGGTATTTAGACCAAGGTATTGATTCTAAGTGGTTTTGGACCATGGTATTGAGTAAGGCCTAACATTATTAAAGGAGGAGAAGATCATTAGGCAATGGTACCAAGAAAGTCTCAAATATCTGATGTAGTGTGAGATCTAGTATGCAAGTTATGGGTTTATGATGCTTTGCTTGATCTAAGTCAAGGAGGAATCTCAGCAGTTGATGGAGGACAAGGTCTAATGATGGATCAACATATTATGGCTTGGAAAGAATCATCTCTATATTGTTTGATCATGCTTATTCTTGATCTGTATATTGACACATGTAATGTTTTGTAAATACTATGACCTGGGTATAACTCAAGTCTAGAATAGCTGCAAATTATGAATGAATATTTATAGATGTATACGCTGGTTGAATTTGATAAAAGCACGTATATACATAGGTTAGATACATCTAAGTAATGTATACGATTTGAACTATGGTATTTGAAGTTACAGGTGGTTCTAGTTGTTGATGCAAACTTATAAGTTCTGGTGACTGTTTACTGGTGTTTGTATTCTGCATATTCAGATTGGTTGAATGTGTTGAGCTTCAGTGTTGATGGATGATATCTAATAATGGATCAAGATCATAATGACTTATATTTATGTGATCTGATGGACTAGATTGGTTGCTAACACACATACTATCATTTTGTATGTAAAGATCTAGGTATGTATGAAGTCGGGAAGTGCAGCAAAGTTATAAGTATTTGATGACATATACGCTGGTTCGCTTTGGTGAAGTTGCGTATACACGTTGGTTTGGCTCTTCCAAGTAGTGTATGCAATCTGATGCATGATTTTTGATGATACAGTTGGCTCTGAATATTGTTACAGAGTTTTGTGTTCTACTCTGTGTTCTGGTGACTATGTTTTGATGACAGGGTTTTAGTGATTCATTATTGGGTGATTGGTTGATGCAGTAGTTGTGATTGATTTTGAGCTTCAATGTTGTTGATGGGTCCAGTATGAAAATTGGATGAAACGTGGCCTTCATATTATGGTGTTATGCTTCAGGAGTATCCAGTATGAAAATTTATGAAACATGGTCCCTAGAAGAAAAGAGAAGGTTGTAGCCTTCTGTAGGTCAACACCTATGTACTAGTACGTCAGCTAGTACAAGAGCTAAGGGGGTTGTAGCTCCTTTCCAGGAGAAGCTCGAGAATGAGAGAAGATTGTAGCCTTCTGCATGTAGAAGCCTACGTACTGATATAAGACTGCACCAATACATAAATATTGTAAAAAGAAGTTTCTTATTAAAATAAGATAGAGATGAATTGCAGCTGGTGGTTTTCACCCACATTAGGTTTCCACCTTACATCATGGTGTTCATGTGTCCTTCTTGTGTGTGATGATATGTTCTATTTTACTGCACCTTTTCACTATTCATATGGTTAATGAAGTTCTGATGCACTAATTAAAGATCAACATTTAATGGATTAATTGAATCATAAGTTTATTGGATATATGCTAGCTGCATTAGACACAGTTGCGTGTATATGCAAGTTTCCATAACTGAAGTAGCGTATATATACATCTGAGTATGAAAATGAAAAAGTGTTTGACTTGATAATACTAATTCACCCCCCCTAGTATTATTTCCAACAGATATAGCCAAACTGAAGCCAGGCCCACATGCTGATGGTATTGTTGGATCGATTGATGCAAATGCAGTGAACCGTCAGGGCCAATTATAACAGTTGTCTATACAAACTGCTTCTTCTAATCAGGCTGCATCGTCTACTACTCCACCTTCTCAACCTTCTCTCGTAAACATCATTCAGGCTTCTAGCCCCAAAGGAAATCAAAATTCTGATGGGAAGAAGAAGGGATGAGGTAAAACGAAGAATCAAGATGGGAAGGGTAATGCGAATAAGCCTGCCAATAATGCTGGTGAGGGTGGAAAAGAGTCTAAGAAGAAAGTTAATTTTCCATGCAAGCTATGCAGTGGGGACCATTTGACTCATCTCTGACCAAAAATTAAAGATGCTTAGCACTTGTTAATGTAGCAAGGGTCTTCTAGTTCCCAGGTTGTCTTAACTAGCCCTTTCCCCCAAGGGCAGCAGTTGTTTGCTGGCACGAATTCAAACCCTGGTACCTCTGCAGGGGGCAACTAGGAGGGGGACAATTCCTCAAATGTTTTCATGATGGGTTCTCATGTCAATGTGGCCAGACGATCATGTGATTATGGTGAAGCTGAAACATCCAAGGATAAATATATTTCGGGAACTACAGATCCACTTCATATTGAGCAACCCTCTTTTGAGTCTATACCTTGGATACCGAAAGGTTCCACCAAACGCGCAACTATCAACCACAATTCTAGGGCAGCCTAGAATTACTCCATTATTGAGGATCTGGCTCAAAGTCCATGTGCTATGTCTACTTTAGAGGTACGCTAGTCATGTCCAGCTCAATCAAGTTCTTTGCTTTCAGCGATAGGGGAAGTTGATCCAAACAATTTCTTAGTGATCACTTTCAACATACTCAATGTCAAAAAGAGACTCACTCATCATATGGCTTTTCAAATAAAGTCTATTTATCGAAAAACTAACATTTTTTGAATAATTGTTGATGAGGAAGCTTCCACATGCATCATGTCGACGTTATGTTGGAAGGCCATTAGATCACCTTCGGCTATTCCTTCACCTACACTCTTGATAGCATTTGATGGTCATTCTCATAGGCCACACGGGATTATCCTAGCCTTTCCTATCTTTGTTGGACGAAAGGTTGTTAACGTCGAAGTAGAAACCATTGATGCCAACCTAGATTACAATCTCCTCATAAGACAAAATTGGATTTATGAAATGGATGCCGTCGTTTCGACTCTATTTCAAGTCCTTTGTTTTCCTCGTGAGGGGCAAATCATTAAGGTTTATCAATTGAATTATTCTCTAGTTGACCCTTGAGCAAATTCAGATTCTATTGTTTCTTTTGTGGATAACCCTCATCAACCTATTGAGAATCTAGGAGTTGGGATGTATTCTTCATTGATGGGTACATTTGATTTTCCCGCTCCTAGAGCTAGAATCAATGTCATTTCGTCCTCCAAAGAGTCTTCACGAGAAGAGTTCTTGCAGACTCATTATTTTTCATACCCTTTGACCTTGCCTTCTCCTACTACCACATTAGATGAAGGTCAAGTGGGTGGAATTGCATTCCCCATGTTTGCAGCAGTCTATCGTGAACTATACAGATGACCATCCTACTCCTTTTTTAAATGAAGAGTTAGATGATGATGTGGCCCCAGTTTGGACCCTTGACTCTACTTCTGCTATGGATTGCTTAGATACAGTTTTACCATCTGAGGAAGCAATCTTAGAAGCAATGATGGGTGTATATCGACCTTGGGAAGACTTACACCATCGTTCATATTTTCTTCCCCCATTGTGAGAAGTCAAGTTAAGTTTTTCCAATCTGCTTACTAACGATGTTTGCATGGTTTCAAACCCTTTGGCTCCAGCACACATTTGTGTCGAAGGTAACATGTCGATCATTTCAAAAACCGTACCGATAAACATCTCTAGGAACCCTATTGTGATAGAAAATGTCTTCATTAGAGCAGAGTTTTCCCCTGAAGAGATTCAAATTTACACCAACCTCTTCAAAGAGTTTCGGGATGTATTTTCTTAGTCGTATGAGGAAAGGCCAGGTATTGATCCATCCATCGTTCAACATGAGATCAAAACGTATGAAAACGCTAAGTTGATTCGTCAGAAACATCAACCGGTCAATCCTACGAAAGAAGTAGCTATCAAAGTTGAAGTATAAAAGATGCTCAAGGTGGGTTTCATATACCCCATCCCTCTCATGGATTGGGTTTCTAATCTAGTTCCGGTTGATAAAAAAAAGGAACGATCCATGTATGCATTGACTTTAGGGACTTGAACAAAGCTTGTCCAAAAGATAATTACCCCACACCATTTATTGATTATATAGTTGATGAATGTAATGAGATTTTTTCCTTCATGGATGGATTCTCTAGTTATAATCAAATATCTATCCATCCAGAAGACTAGCATAAGACAACTATATCCCTAGGGTACCTTTGCGTACAAAACGATGCCCTTTTTTCTTAAAAATGCTAGAGCGGCGTTTCAGCAGGCCATGTCATACGCTTTCCACGACATCAAGCATGTCATCGAAGCATACTTAGATGATTTAGCTGCTCATTCTCGAAAGAGAATCAATCATCCTGGTCATCTCGGTTGGTTTTCGAACAATGTCATTTTTACAAGATCCGGTTGAATCCAAATAAATGAGTTTTCATGGTTACATTAGGTCGGTTATTAGGGTTCATTGTTTCAACTAAAGGGATTCGTGATCTCTTCAAGGTAGAGGCAATAGTTCAGTTGCCTCCCCCATCCTCTCTTTGACAACTTCAAAGTCTTCAGGGGAAGGCAAATTTCTTGAGGCGGTTTATAGCAAACTATGTTGAGATAACTAAAGGGTTTATGTGTTTACTCAAGAAAGGAGTCCCATTTCTAAGGGACGACTTTGTGCAATGATATTTTGATGCCTTGAAGCAGGCATTGATCTCTACCCCGCTTTTGAGTCCATTGGATTATGGTAGAAATTTCCTTTTGTATCTTACAGCTGCAGAATCAACCATAGGTATGGTTTTGGTTCAGGAAGATGATGCTCTCATGGAGCATGTCATTTAGTACTTGAATCAAGGCTTGGTAGGCCCTGAACAATGCTATTCTCTGGTTGAGAAATTAGCCTTGGCAGCTGTCCATGCTGTCCAACGACTTCACGATTACATTTTTCTATGAAAAACAATTGTCTTAGCGGTGGTCAATCCTTTCCAATTTGTCCTCAGTAGATGAGTGATTGGGGGCAAATACAATCGATGGATTGTTATTTTACAAGAATTCGATCTCGAGTTCTTGTCGGCCAAGTCTAAGAAATCATTAGTTTTTGCAAAATTAATTTCTGATCTACTTTGTGGAGAGGATACTGTTTATGAGGAAAGTTTTCCTGATGAAACATATGTTCCTCATCTCTTCATAAGATCCCTGGTATGGAGATATCATAATCTATCTCCATACTTCGAAGTTCCCTCCTGCTGCCTCCAAGGATGAACGTCGAAAAATATGTCACTTGGCTAAGAACTATGTCATCATTGGTGATACGTTATATCGCTGAGGGGTTGATTCAATCCTGAGGTGTTGTTTAAGCTTAGAGGAAGCAGAGTTTGTGCTTAATTATTGCCATAGTGGAGCTTGTGGTGGTCATCTTTCAGGGCTTGCTACAACCCAAAAAATCTTGCGTGGCAGCTACTTTTGGCGTTTTCTTTTCAAAGATTGTATTGAAGCGGTCAAATGTTGCCACCCTTGTCAAGTCTATACTCAGAAGATGTGCTTGTATCTAGCTCCTCTCTTCCATTTTGTCACTGTCGGTCCTTTTACAAAGTGGGGTACTGATTTTACTACTTGTAATCCACCTTCAGCAGCAAATCACAAGTAAATTATTATGGTCGTAGACTACTTTATGAAGTGGGCTGAGGCCATGCCCACTTATAAAAATGATAGTGAAACAATGGCATTGTTCCTCTTCAATCAGATTATTTCATAGTTTGGTATCCCGAGAGAGATTTTCACTGATCATGGCAGTCATTTCTAGAACCAACTGATGTCCAAATTGGTTCTCAAATTGGGCTTCCGGTAGGAGCATTCATCTCTGTATTATCCTCATGCCAATGACCAAGTAGAATCTGTGAATAAGTCCCTCAAGACAATCCTGCAAAGGATAATCGACAAAAATCTCTCCAATTGGCATCTCATGTTATATTTGGCTCTCTAGGCGTATCGAACTTTCTTAAAGACTGCCACCAATTTTACACATTTTCAGTTAGTTTATGGGTTGGAATCTATCTTTCCAGTTGAATGTGAAATTCCATCCCTTAAGCTAGCTTTTGAGCTCCTTCCAGAGACCTCTAGTCTCAAAGAGCTCCTCCTTCATTTGGAACATCTCGATGAGCAGTGTCGAAGCTGCCACAATCAATGAGGCTCATAAGAAAAGGGTTAAAACTCAGTAGGATAGAGTTATCCATCCTTGAGTCTTTTCTGAAGGCAACCTTGTCTTGGTCTATGACGAAGATAAAGACAGCTTGGGGGCAGAAAAATTCAAGTCTATGTGGTATGGTCCCTTTATAGTGAAACGAGTTTTAGGAAAAGGGGCTTATGAATTAGTCGATTTTTAAGGGAACAAGTTGGAGGAGCCCCAGAACGAGTTCTACCTCAATAAGTACTTTGCCTAGGTTTTGGCCAAGCAATGGCTTCTTTGTATATTTTTTTATTTTTGTACATATTTTATCCGGAGTTTTCATGATGTCAACACTTTTTGATCTGCTTTGGCAGGTGTTGATGGATGACTTGGTCTATTTCAGATTTGCCGATGGTACTAGTCGGCACACTCAGAACCTCGCTTCCGCAGCTTGGGTGATTTATTATCCAACTGGTCAGTTGATGGTATCAAGGGGAGTATGTACTAGTCCAGCGTCAAATAATACAGCCGAGTATATTGCCATCATTGATTTACTACTTGAAGCTATTTCTTATGGAATCGATTCGTTGGTAGTCTATCTTGATTCACAACTGGTGGTGTCACAATTGAATAACATCTATCATATTTAGGATCCTTGTTTATAGCGCCAATATTTGAGAGTGAGGGTGTTGCAAAGATCATTTGTTTATATTACTTATTTTCACATTCCACGATCTAATAATTCATTAGCAGATTATATTGTTAATCAAGCTTTAGATTGGCACATCATTCATTCATCAAGATAAAATCAAACATCAAAAGTCGGAAATGTATATATATATATGTGTGTGTGTGTGTGTCATAAAATTGCCCATGTGTACATAAAGTGTGTCAAAAATAATATACAAAAATTGGGACTAAAATGCCCATAACCATGTCTAGTACATCTAATGGCCCAGCTCAGGATGAGCGGCTAAGTAGGTGACCACTACTTTGGCCACATGCTGAAAAATGCAAACCCAATCGCGTGGCACTCCTACCACACGACACTGCATATCCTTTGGTAGATCTTCTATGGCCTTCATCGGTACTCGGCGAGTCAATCTCACCAAGTTTCACTGCACTACGTATAAGACTCTCTCAGTCTCCACATCTGTCTCTTTAGTGCCTCTTCTGCGACGCCTATGCCGCAGAAATTCGTTTGGTCGTACCGGACCCACATCTAGAACATGATCATTATATTAGTCATTTAATCCCATTAAAAATATTTTTAAGTTCATTTTCATATTTGAAAAATACATAAAAATCATAAAATTAACAAAACTTTAAAAAATGGTTACCTATCTCTCCCCATGTTACGTCTGGTGGCAACGCCAAATCTGCATCTCCCCTGAAATCCATGCCAGCATAGGGATAGTTGTCTACAACGATGATCTGTTGCTCCCAACTGGAGAAGAAATCATTGTCAAAAGCAGTCTGCGGTACAACTCCACCTCCTAGGTGTTTCATCAGATCGGCCCACCTGCCCATCCGTGGATCTCGCGGGCTACTGATAGAAACTGATACTCTGGGACGTAATCCTGGAACCTTCTTGAAGAAGAAATAGCACAAAATGGTCCCATATCTAAAGTTCTTGGTCTTTCCTTTCTGAATGGAGGATAGCTGACACTTCATATTGGTCAGAAGAGGTGTACACCAGTTGAACAAAGTAGTGAGACAATCTACAGCCAAGCTCATGGATAGTCGTGACACCAGGTGCAATGAGGCCAATATGTTTACCCTGGCTATGGTGAACATAATGATCCTCAAGGACAAACTCTCTACATGTTTGATTGGAATTTGGCTTCCATCCTTCTCCGGATGCCCTAGACAATATATATGCATGTAGTCTTCCATTGAAAGACTACCTCGCGATCGTCCTGTTGAATGCACCACTTCTCCCCTACGGGAGAGTCTAGTAATAAAGTAAACATTTTCTATCTCTATCCTTAAAGGCATTTGATCAATAATGAACACATCATCTTCGATACTCCAATAACGGATCAACATTTCAAGCAAGCAGGTGTTTGCCTTCATATTTGGCATTTTGAAAAATTTTCATAAACCACATCCTCTCAGGGCATCCAAAGCCTGTTGATCATTCATAACCTCATCATCAATAGTAGCATGCCCCCTTTCCCTCTAGGTGATTGTCATCCTGAAAGAAAATCAAATTTAACCATTAGATTTTTATGTTCTAAATTCAAACCGTGTATACGCGGGTCCATTTCATACACAATTGCGTGTAGGGCCTGCGTATACGCGGGTTTCTCATAACCAACTCGTGTATACGCCACGTTGGAATTTTTGACATAATTTCCAATGTAAAACCTCAATTTAAATTTCTAAAAACAATCACAAATTGATGCAAGCTAGAGTTGGGGGTTACCTGGTGATTTTGAGTCAATTTGAACGGTCGAATTCTTTGAGGGGAAAGATTGCTTCTTTTTCTCCACAGCTTTTGCTCTCAGCACAAATGGTAACAATGGTGAGTCAAGAAAACCTTTTATAATCTTTGAAAATGTCAAATTTTTTCAAAACTTGATTTTGTTTCGTCTCACATATCTTTTAACTTTGGATCTTGGATTGTCGAGAATGGGTTGTTTTTCAGGATATTTTGGACACTTTTTCGAAAATTTCAAATTGGTTTCATGACTGCTGACCTGTCATGGCAGGTATCGTTTACTCACTGGCATATAGGTTAGGGGAGCCATTTTTCCGTTTCATTTTGCATACTAGACTCCATTTGTCGATACACTTGCCATAGGGTCGATCCCATCATGTTATGGTTCATCAACCATCTTCACTCGCCAATTTTTTAAATCATGACATGATGGTAGAGCCATCCTTTTCATGGGCATCGTAGTTAGGACCTCACTGATGTTGGTTGCCCATGCTCCTTCATTGAGTAGGCTTGGGAGTCCTCTCTAGTCCTTCCATGACTTGTGCATTGAAGACTCAACCCTCTTTGCTTCTTCGCTTCATTCTGGCCTTATACCCTAGAGGCTCCTTTCTGTTGAGTTGTACTACTGCATTGCATTTTGACCATTTTCACCTTTTGGCCTTGAGTTGGCTTCACTTGGACTCGTGTTTGAGCCACTCTTTGACCATGTCTTTTGCAAAAATTAAACTTGCAATGCCTTAGCTTCTGCAACTTGACACACCTTCAGACCCGTCGATGGAACATCCTTTTGAGTGTCCTTGACTATTTTCACCTCCCTGCATTGAGCATAGGAATGTTCCCATCCCAGGAACTAGATCATATGTTTAACTGACACTCCATATTATAGCATTTGTTTCTTCTTTTTCCAGCTTAAAGAAAAAGACAAAAAATATATATATTCCAAAAAAGAGTGAGAACGGGACAATATTTCCATTTATTATTGGCAACTAGAGTCAGTGGTGTAGCCCTTGAACAAAGCACTCAAAAGAAAGTCTCTCCTCCATTTGGGCGGGATTTAATTTGACTTAGGTATGCCTTAACCTTGTTATTGAGTAAGTTCTCCTCCTATTGGTTATCTCTTCCAATCATATGTAGAGTTCGTTCATGCCTCCTACACAACAAACTTATATAGAATCATCATATGCTACCACATGGTCATCATTGAGTGATGCTTTTGTTCAAGGGAAGTAAGCCTGAGTCGGCCTCTCTGCAGTGTCTCTTTACTTATTTTTCAGTCAGCCATCCTTGGTTGTTAGTGTCTTGTCTATCATCACATCAATTATATTGGTCCTTTACTCATGCTAGTTTGAGAAGGTATCCATTGACTTCTTGTTGGCGGGTCTTGTCCTTATCGACGACAACATCTTGCTCTGAGGACAAGCTTAGAGCAGCACCCTGGTGCTATTTTCATTATTGATAGGTCACCTTATGCTTAGCATCGATTAGTATCATGGGCCTTTGACTGAGTGGATTCCCTTGTGTTCAACATCAGCTTTCATTATCACACATTGGGATTCACGCAATGCCTTGGTTTCCATTTGACCCTATTGGTGGATTCCTCACCTCTGTGCCAGCTTTCATTATTGGTTAGTTCAGAGGGATTCTATCATGTGCTAGCTACATCTTGTGTATGCTGGCAACGTGCTTCAGTTGGGTTACTACATCTTTTTCGTCTGATTCCTTCCACATTATTGGCCTATGGGTTACACTCATGCTAGATTGATGAAGGATGCCTTAATGCCTTCCTTCTAGTAGATATTTCCCTATCGACTACGACTCATTGCTCTCAGCAAAGGTATAGATTCCATTTGGAAGTACCTTGGGGTTTACAGTAAGCAATGGCAAATCCTTCACTATCAACAGTGGGAAACCATCATTTTCTCCTGATTGATAGATTCTTACATGTGTTCGACTACAACTCATCTATTCGCACTTGTTAGATTGTACTGGGTACCTTGATTCTCATTATCATTATTGGTGAGTAGTCTCGCATTTGTTAACAGTATACATCAATGACCGGTAATCAAACAATTTCTCACATGGTTGACTTCAGATAATTTATTCCCGTTGTGTAGAAATGTACCACGGCGGTCGGTGAAGACCTCAGGTTGCATCATAATTCTTTGGTTCACTTGTCAGTTTCTCTTGTTGCTACTAGTTGATACCATTCCACATTATATGTTGCAGTCCTTCACAGCGACATCCTATATGCTGGCATCCGAGTTGTGATGTAGTACCATCTTATTCCATCATGTTCATTTGTTACTATTGGGATCAGTTTTTGAGATTAGTGGTCAGCTCCATCCTTTAGCTTCATTGATCATCATCTTATATGTGATATTCAGACATGTACTTGTTCGATCATGATCAAATGATCCATTATGTACTTTCAATTCCTTATACTTGTATACACAGTGGATCCACTTGTACTTGATATGCGGACATGCTTTACTTTCTTTTAGCATGGGTATGCCCACCTCGGACAATTGTTTCTTTCTGATCTTCTTTTGCTAGCTTGGCAGGCTGAAATTTGGTGAAGTCCTTCCCAGTTTTTAACAGGTTTCCTTTCTATATACTTAATACATTTCTGCCATCATGTTCCCCTTCTCACCTCATATATTAGGGGGCATCTGTTATAGCTCCAAATACCACCTTATGTATTTCTGATGCTTGGTTTATGGCCTAGGGCAAGCCCTCCTTCCAGACTTGGTCCAAATATTCAAAAAATAGTGTTCTACTCCTTGTAAACGACTTTTCCTTGTATTAAACGTGTGTACACGTGGGTCATTTTATACCCAACCCGCGTATATGTCTTAAAACACTTAAAAAAAATAAATTTACTTAATTTTGGGCAGAGATCACGAGTTTTAACTGTTGATTACCTATTAGTGCCCGTGGCCCAACTGTTCCCAACTATTTCCAAACTAAAAGACTACTTCGGAGAAGTATAAAAATACTTCAATGGGAAGGCCTTAAGGAGGAGAGAAAATAGAGAATTACTCTACGGAGATTATCCCCTAATCAAGTCTAAAGATCCCTGTGCTTCAAGCACTTCCCCAAGTTTAGGAAACCCTTGTTTCCTTGAGAGTTGATATCCTTTCACTTGTGGGAGATATCCTTCTGTTTGTTATGGAAGGAGACTTTTGAAGACCGGGATTAGATGGACCTGGAGGATGGTTCCGCTTGGAGCCAAAAGAGGAAGACTCAGGTGAACTCTTTCTATGTTTTGATTATATTTATCTACAATAAAAGAAACACTATCTTGTTCCTGATATCAACTTTGTTCATGCATCTAATGTTATTGTTATGGTTTATGTATGAATGAATATTTCATTGTATAACTAACCATCTATTTATATGCTATAAAGTTGATTTCAATATAATGCTTTATCTATATGTTGTTTTGTGTCTTTGAACTGGTTATTTTGCGGGTTCAAAGATCGTGAGGAGTTGCAGAGGGCTTGAACCTTAGCTGGAACTACCCGAATGAAGGACCACAGGTATGTACAACCTCACATAGTTTGCTCGTTTAAGCATTTTTGCTGAGTTATTTGCTTATTTCTTGTTGTGGATTACTCCTCCTCTGCAAGGGTTCTGACCCAAAGCCCTAGGGGACTTTAACCCTTAAAACCTAGCCTGCATTTTGGTGTATCTGGACACTCGAGAGGGCCTGGAAGAAAAAATAACCCTACAATGGCGAAATTTTACTAGGGTGCAAATTCTGGATTATGAGGGTATGCCAATCAGATGTTGATGTTGCCACAAGGTCGGGCATCTGTATAAGGAATGTACACTTGTTTCGAAACCCCAGGATGCAGGAAGTGGTAAGGACACTCTTGACACCCCTAGGAAGGCTCCATCTATAGTACCTGCAACATCTTGGAGGGTGACTCCACCCCAGTCGATCCAGCATCCTACATGCAACTCTTCAGGACCCCCATCTCCACCTCTGACTCGAGCCAAGGCATCAACTAAAATGGCTCAATCATCACGTACTCCTCTCTCATCTTCCCCTGCTCTATCTTCTATTCATACATCTTCAGTACAACATTTCCATAATGCATTGCTTGAGATTTGCACCACCTCTCCATCATCAATTTCTTGCCCCCTTCTCCCCCATCACCTGGTTTACTCCACTACTGCCGCTTCCATTCAATCGATCTCCACCACTCCCCCTTCATCACCTTCCCTGGTTCCCCCTCATTCGTATAATCTGAGATCTCAGCCTTCCTCTGGGGATTCCCATTCGACTCTCTCTGGTCTTGGGGTGTCCCTCCCCTCATCGACCATCAAACCCCTTCGAGGGCGCAAAACTTACCTCTCACATGCAATTCTCTAGGCTAGTATTGAGGTGGTCTCGGGTAGGCAAACCTCATTAGATCGAGCTCTTAGAGCGAAGAATACCCTTGATATGGTTCCGCCATGAAATGCCTATCCTTCAATTGTAGGGGTATGGCTAGCTCGCCCAAAAAGCTAGCCCTTTGCAGGCTATTTACTGCTGAGCCTGTAGGCATTATTATTCTACAAGAAACCCTCGGTGAAGCCCAACACATCATTCAAATCCTTAAAATTTAATCTCTGGATGGGAATTCCTTTCTCTTAATGCTACAGGACGATCAGGTGGATTGGCCTTAGGATACAATCCCCGAACCATTAACCTAATTTCAGCCTAGGGAGGAAAGGGGTTCATAGGTATCGATTTTTTTTCCTGTTGAGTTGGGGATGGACCTCTGAGTCATGAATGTTTATGGGCCATGTCAAGGATGTGAGGCATACTAGAATCAGCTCCTAAATCTTTCTCTTACCTCTCCAGACAAACTCATCTTGGGCAGGGATCTAAATTTCTCCATTGGATATAGTGAGTCTTGGAGATCCTAGGAACAGATTGACCCACTCTCTCATATCATGGAAGACATCCTTGATCAAGACTCATCTCATTGATATCGCTATGAACAGACCACTTCCAACATGGAGGAACAGAAGAGTAGGAGAGGCTTCCCTTGCTAGAAGATTGGATCGTTTCATGCTTAAAATCTGACGATGCAACCATTATCTCACTATATGTAGTGCATTGGAACCGGAGGTATCTCCGATCACTCGCCTATCTACTTTGAAATATCAAGTCCTCCTATCAAGCCCAAAGCCCCGTTCAAGTTCGATTCATCTTGGCTTTAGGATCCCACCTATATTAAGCTAGTTACAAACTTCTGGAGGAAAAGTCCTCCCTCCCAAGGACACACTTGGGCAGAGGGATTCTGTCATAATCTATTACATCTTAAGAAGCTCACTATTAAGTGGGCAAAGGAAAAAATCTAAAGATATTCCCTTACCCTCATCTCGTTTGAATCATCCTTGGCGCACCTTATGGATGAACACAATAGGGAATTCTTAAGTACTAAAGCCAAGTCAAATTTGATTGAGCTAGAAAATCAAAGAGCCATAATTTTGAAGGAAAAAGAGGAAACTTGGAGACTCAAGAGCCATGCAATCTGGCTCAAAGCAGGGGATGAGAACACAGGGTACATTCAAAAATTTTCTAAGGGAAGGAAAGCCTCCAACAACATCTGGCAAATGCCCTCACCGGATGGAAGTATTGCAAAAACCTTTAATCAAATATCATAGCTGGGTATCTCACATTTCAAATAGCTCTACAAGGAGCCACCTACCTCAAATCTAGCTGATATCATACAAGTAGCAGGGAACTTCCCAATCTTTGTTGATCCACAAGAGGCAGTTGAGCTAACCTCTCCCATCTCCAAATATGAACTTGAAGGGACTCTAAAATGGTTTCAGAAAGACAAAAGCCCTCATCCAGATGGGTGGCCCATTGAATTCTACTTAGATTTTTTTGACCTCATTGGGAATGACCTCCTCAACGTGGTAGAAGAGTGTCGGATCTTTGGAAAACTGTATGAGGCTATTAATGCCATCTTTATTTCCCTCATTCCAAAAACTGACTCTCCAGTATCCTTCAATGTTTTCTGACCCATCTCTCTTTGCAACACCCTCTACAAAATCATTGCAAAGATCATTGCAAATCAGATCCACCCTATTCTCTCCCATCAGATATCTCCTGAGCAATTTTCTTTTCTCCAAAATAGGTAGATTGAAGGCCATTGGCAGAGCCCAAGAAGCCATCCACTCTATCAAAGCTAAAAAACTAAAAAGCATTATCCTCAAGATAGATCTTACGAAGGCATTTGATCGTGTTAGCTAGCTCTTCATTAAGATGATCCTTATCCACATAGGCTTCCCTATGGCCTTCACAGAATGGATTATTTGTTGCATAAACTTAGCATCCTTCAGTGTACTTATTAATAAATTTAATTAACCAAACATTTAATTAAAAATTCTAAATAAAAAAAATACGAAATATTTAAAATATAAATAAAAATAAAATTAAGATTTATATGATCATATAAATAAGATAATGATTTATATTCATAATTAATATATTTAAAACTTTATTTTTAAATTTAATTAATGATGATGATGGTGATGGTGGTGATGGATATGAAACATTTTGAGATGGTGGTTGTTTGTTGACTTAATAAGTCAAGAAAATGAGTACCACGGCAAATATTTTGAAAAAAGAATGTATAAAAACAAGTTTATATAATATATATAATATAATATATATATATATATTATATATATATATATATATATATATATAAACATCAAAGAAAAATGTTGTGTATTATCAAGTTTTAACTAGTACATTTATACATGTTGAATGGTTGGTAAATTCCAATAGGAACTAATCTATAATAAGCATCAAAACAATAACTTCATCATACATTTCAAATTACTAAAATTAAAAAAAAAAAAACACACAAAAATTAATTAAAGTATATTTTTTTTTAAACTAATTACTATTAATATTAATGAGAAAAAAATTAATATATAGATTAAACATATATACAATTTTACTAAACTTATAACACTATTCTTGACCATGAAGATTTTTAATCTACAAATAGACTTTGTTACAATACCATGGCTTACCATTACCACATGTCCAAAAAATTATAGCACATTTTGATGATGATGATGGTAAACGTCCACTGAGACCAAACTTTGGTCTATCGGACCTAAAGAAACAAATTATTTAGTTTGATTTAAGATTTTATTCCTATGCTCAAACAACTTGGAGAGAAGCCTCCCAAGCTCACTACAATTTTGACATCGTAAAAGGCTAGGAAGGTCAGTATTGCGACAAAGATTATGAAACTGAGATCTAATGTGGTTGTACGCGGGGCATTCTAAGAGGAAATGGTTTTCATCCTCAATGTTCCTATTCTCACAGAGATGGCAAATCCTTTCCATCCATGGTGTTTTAGGAACTACCCAACGACCTGTTTCACTATGGAGCTCATGAGAGTTCGTTCTAATCTTCGCTATATTAATTTTCTTCTTTGAGCTATTTAAAACAGAGAGATACTTTTGATCTTCTAGGGTGGGATTGATGACCTTCTTATAATAGCTTAATTTTGTCTTAGCTGCTAAATCTTTATCGCACTACATTTTTTCTTTGAACTTAGAAGTAACAATATTTTTAATGTTATTAATGTTTTGTAATGCATCATTCTCGTTGATCTCCCAATGGTTTAACCAGGCCCTTGTGTCTTTATACCACCCCTGTTTGAGCCTTAGTTGGTTTTGGCTGGAATTTTAAGCTAGCTTAGGAAGTCTATGATCTTCTATGTTATTGAGCTCGTGCTTGTACAACAGAAACCTAGTCATAGATAGGCTCTCGATAGGGGAAAGACCTACTACTATAAGGAGAATAGGGTAGGGTGTATTTCTTTTAATTTTTAGGTTATACATTATAAAGTGCTTTTGGATTTGCTCAATCTTTCTCCAGGATTCTCTAGAGATGTTGCAACCCCAAACCTCACATCCATAGAAGATAACAGGAATGACTAAAGTTTCAAAGAGGAACTTCTTTTTATCCCACATTACGAGGTTTTCCGCTTTACAATTATTTTCAAGACCAAAGTAAGCTTTCCACCCCCCATTAATCCTTTTCTCAATGCTATAGTTCTAGTTGAGCTTGTGATGAATATCAATTCCTAGGTACTTGTAAGAACACACTTATTCCAAGTTATTATTGTCATACATAAAATTAGCGTAGGTGTCCTTCTTGGATTTTATAATCATAACTTTTGTTTTGTCAGTGTTAACAGTCATACCCATGATAGAGCAGAAATCTTTAAGAAGCCTAAGTTGCTTATCAAGATCAGATGGACACCTTGTGAGGAGAACAATATCGTCAGCATAGAGAAGAAGGATGACGACTATCCCGACTAAGATCGTGTCAGCACATCCTACTTCCTCTAAATAACCTTCGAGCTTATCAATGTAAATGCCAAATAGGGTAGGGAAGAGGGGGCAACCTTGTTCAACTCTGATATAACACTTAATATCTTTCGACCACCCCTCATTGCTCTTTAGCTTGGCAATTACATCCACGTATAACCTAATAGCGACAACTCTCAACTCGAAAGGAACCTTTAGCTCTTCTAATCTATTCCAAAGGTTGTTTCTGGAACCATATCGAGAGCCTTTCTAAAGTCCACAAAGCAACAAAAGAGATTGGATTTATCATTACGACATTCCTCCATAATGATCCTAAGCGTAACGAGGTGGTTTGTTGTTGAGTAATGCCTTCTAAAACTCGCTTGGCCTTTAGCCCGCTTACCTTCACTTTCAAGACATATATTCAAGTTCCTTTCCAAAATACTACCATATAACTTAGCTAAGAGAGGGCTAATCATAATTTCCTAATAATTAGAGGGGTTATTTGTATCCCCATTTTTAAAAATAGGGATGATGAGGCTCTGAGTCTATAGCTTAGGGAACTCTTGCTTGACTGCTTGATTGAAAAGCTTGTGGATGGGGGGGATGAGGACAGGGCCTCCGATTTTTAAGATCTCCACCTGGTAACCTTCAATGTCCTTAGCTTTCCCATTAGCCAGGCGTTTAACCCAAAAATCAATGTCTTCTACAGAGAAAAATTCTTTCATTGTGGGCAGGGTTTCAAAGTTATCCATGACACTTGGAGATTCATAGAGCTTTTTAAGATAGGAATTCCAATCATGTAAAGCAATTTTATTATTATATTTAGTTTTCCTAGTCAGAATCTGCCTCCAAAATTTCTTAGGAGCTACCTTAGAGAGGTGTAAGAGATTCTCTTGTCTTTTACGAATGCACTGCCTCTTTCTTCTTTTAGTTAGGGCTTTGTATATTTTTATCTTGTCCATCTTAAGAGATTCATCAACATCTTCCTTAATAGCTCTCCTCACATTTTTACAGTCTTTGTCATACCATGGGTTGGTTTTGCTATTTATTTTCTTATTTGAAACTTCAATTGAGAACTTGTTAATAGAATATGAGAGGGTTGTAGTAAAATTATGGTAGAGGTCTTCTATGTTGTCCATATTAGACAAAAGTAAGCAAATTAGTTTTTAACTCTTTTAGAAAGATATCGTTTTTATTTCTATCAAATATTAAGTTATTTTGGCTATAAGGATTATTTTCTATGGGATCTCTATGCATGACAAACTTGAGAGTTATAAGTAAAGGCCTGTGATCAGAGTCAGGTTCGTGGTCGTTTAATATGTTAAGATTTATTATTTTGTTGTATAAGGGGAGATCGAAAATAACATAGTCTACCATGCTGCTACCAAGCCCATGGATGCAGGTCATCTGGCTAGAATTGGGCCACTTCTTTAGACTGTTGCAAATTATGAGATCCTGAGCACTACAGAGCTCAACTAGCTCCGACCCAAACTGATTCTCCCTGAGGTCTTTAGAGCTCCTTTTGTACCTACTAGCCAGAGAGGGTCTTCATCCAACCAAAGAGGATTAGGGTTGGAATGATTGCTTAGAATAATAGCTTGTTTGCTTGAAGTTTGAGCATTAAAGTCACTTATTAAAAGGATATTACCTTCATTCCTTAGGCTAGAAATAAAATTTATATATCATTTGTTTTAATTAATAAATTCAATTAAAAAAACAAAAATAGTAAAACTAATTTGGAAATGAATATCTTCCTTTTATATGTGTATACTATTAATAATATTCTAGAATATTCCATGGAAATTAAATTTTTATTATCCAGCGAGATAATTATTGATAATTAAATTATACTGTAAAAACTCTATTCCAAAATAAACATTTCTATTGACATAATTAAATTAAAAAAAATTACAACATATAAAAAAATATGTAGTATATTATTAAAATTAAAAATAAAAATATTTATATATGTAAATATAAAATTTATATAAATATAAATAATGTTTTTTTTTTCCATAGGAAAAAAACGAACCATCTATTAAAAATAGAGAGTTACAAAGCAAACGTTGAGCATTTCGGAAAGACTCGTTTTTCGCCTTATAATAGGGAGAAAGAAAAGTCTCAACTGGTTGACAATACATGCATGCGAAGTATCTGCTCACCAGTCTCACCAACAAAACAAACAAAACGACCCGTCTTGTCCACGCACAGCTCCTAGGATCCAAAAGAGGATAACACGCAGAAGAGATATGAGAAAAGACAGAAGTTGAGAGTCCGAAAGATCAATGAGGCAAACAACGTCCTTAGAGAATCCACAGTAAGCACTAGAAGGATTCTTGAACTCAAGAAAAAACGTTGAGATTACACAGTGGCTCGGGCCTCCTTTTTCAAGGAAAATAGCCCAGGAGACCCGAAGAAGTTCTTCAAAAAATGTAGCAAAAACAAATGAAACAATTTCAAACTAGCAAAAACAAATGAAACAATTTCAAACTATGTACAAAACACAAAAACAGTTTTCTTTTAAACAAAAGCTTAAACAAAAATGGGTTGTTCGTGTGGTCGAATCACCCCATTTTCTTCCTCCAAAACTGTCCATGACCCCATATCTTGTTCAACACCCTCTTTAGAAAGGAGATCAGCTTCATAGTTCCTTTCCCTGTAGATATGGCAGAGAGAAATCTCCGTGAAACGACATTTAAGACGAGAAGCTTCTTTAAGTAGAGGAAGCAAGATGAAATTTCTACAATGTTGAGTCCCATTAAACCATTTCACAACGTTCATTGAATCCCAAAAAATCTGGACTTCTCTCACATTCCTAAGGATAAGCCAACAAAGAAGGAAATGTAAGGCTTTCAATTCAGCAAAGTTATTAGAACCCTGGCCAAGACCAACAGATGCTTTAACAATCTTTTCCTTTGATAAATGAATAATCAATCCAGCCCCGCAATGTCCATTAATGTCAGAGGCCCCGTCAAAATAAGCCCACGGAATTGAATATCTAATAGATTCTTGATGAACAGCTCTGGTAGTAGGAGGAGCTTGCAGAACAGGGATACTATCATAAATAGCAGCTCCTTCTGCAGCCAGCCTTCCAATCGGGAAGACATAATCCTTAAAAATGACCCGATTCCTAGCAAACCATTTCCCCCAAGTTATGAGAAGTGGAATGGATCTCTCTCTATAGTTTTCAGCTTCATTCCACCACTTCTGCCAAGCTTCCAAGAACCCCTGCCCTTCCCATCTAAAAGGAATTTTGAGCAACCTTAACATTTCGGCCCATAGGCTAGTGTTAAAAGGGCATAAAAGGAACAGGTGTTGTACTATTTCGATACTATCTTTACAGAGGGGGCACCAGCCAAGACCAATCCTTCCTCTTCTTTGAAGAAAATCTGAAGTAGGAACTTTCTGTAGCAGGACACACAAGAAGAACAGTCTTGTTTTAGCTGGCCCTTTTAACTTCCAAAGTGGTTTAACCCACAAAGTCGGATTCTCCCACCCATTTTGGGACATCAACCATTTATACCCCATCTTTGGAGAGTAGAGCCCATTCTGGGCAAAGACCCATCTAAGTTCATCCGGAGATTTAGAGAGCCTGATTAATGAGTTGAGAAGATCCCTTCTATACAAGTCCCATTCCTCCAGCCATTCTTCATCCAAATGTAAATCTCTTCCCTCAATCCACCCTTGACTCCATATGGTGGCAACTCGGGGATCAACCACCTGATTTAAAGTGTAGAGTACCCTATCTTTTAAAGCAGAAAGTAGCCCCTCAAATAGAGAAAAACTCTTTGTACATCCTATCCAAGGGTCTCTACCCAGCCTGATCTAAGTTCCATCCCCCACATTCCAAGCCAAACCCTTCTCTATAACTTTGACAGAAGCGACCACAGCTTTCCAAACCACCGAGGAGTTTTTGGAAGTCTTTTGCGGCAATGTGATCCAATCTAGTGTTGATAGAGAATCAATATATTTTCTTTTAGAAACAAAGGTCCACAGGTTCTCAAAAGAAATGAGCCTCAAGGAGAGCTTTGCTGGTAAAGATTGGGAGAAGCAAGCAAGATTTTTTATCCCCCAGCCTCCCCACTCTTTAGGATGTGCCACTTTATCCCAAGCAATCCAAGGGGTAACTTTCTCTGATTTGGACCCCGCCCACAGAAACCTGCTGCATAATTTGTCAATTGAGGATAAGGTTCCTTTGGGAACCCATGTCAAACTAGCCCAATAGATTGGAACTGCCATCAAACAGATTTTATTAACACTAGCCTACCTGCCCTGGAAAGCCACTTGAAACTCCAATGTTTCAATTTGGATTCAATTTTTGCAAGGATCCATTTCCAATCTTTGATCCTGTAATTATCAGGCTTTAGAAAGAACCCCGGGTATTTAAAAGTATCCTCCAACAAATTGACTTCAAAATTTAGGACCAACTCCACTCTGTGCACCAACTCTCTCGACAAACCTGTGCATGTGAGTGTGGATTTTCTCTCATTTATGTAGAGACCAGTAGCCTTCAAGAAAAGGTCCAAGATCCTCTTGAGCATCCTACAGTCCTCAAGACTTCCATTGCTGAACAGAATTATGTCATCCACGAAGAAGAGGTGAGTGACCCAAAAATTATCAACTACTTCAATACCTTTGAGAGTCCCCTATCTTTTTGCGTCATGAATCATAAGACTGATGCCATCTACTGCCAGCAAGAACAAAAGGGGGGAGAGCAGGCAGCCTTGACGCAAGCCACGTTCAGGAATAAAAAAACTGGAGGCCGCTCCATTGATCAGGACAGCTATGGACGATGAAGAAACACAGCTCATAACCCATCTCACAAAATCATACCTGAAACCCATGAGTTAAAAGAAGCCTAAGGTACATCCAGCTGATTCTGTCATAAGCCTTTGACAAATCGATTTTCACAATAGCTCCTTTTTTTTCCCAATTTTTAGACTGAAGAGTTTCTTGAGCAACTCCTACTACTTCATGAATTTGTCTGTCATCTAGAAAGCCAAATTGCTCAGGGGAAATGTTTATGGTGAGGAAAGGTTTTAGCCTGGAGGCAATAACTTTTGCTATAATTTTGTATACATAGGTGCACAGGGAAATGGGCCTGAATTCATCAAAAGAGCCCGGGAGATCAGATTTGGGAATGAGGGCTAGAAAGGTGGCATTGAAGGGATGATAGATTGATCGTATATGCCTAGAATCTTCCACAATTGCCACTAACTCATCTCCAATGAATTTAAAGAAGTGTTGGAAAAATTCGAGAGTCCAGCCATCTGGGTTGGGGATTTTGTCCTTTTGCATTAATTTGAGAATGTCTTCTACCTCCTCCTTAGAAACAGGTTCCATGATGGAGTCACTTCCTTCCTCCTCTATGATCCTAGGAAAGAACTGGGCGACTCTTATAACTTCTGTAATAGAAACTTCCTCTGGCACTTTGAAGAGATTCTTGAAATAATTGACCCTTAATGAGGCCAACTCTTCAAAAGAGTGAGCCAATTCACCATTAGATTTCTTCATTTCCTAGATTGTATTAGAGTTTTTCCTTCCTTTAGCATAATTCTAAAAAAACTTTGTGTTATCGTCCCCCGCCTGCAACCAGATCGCTCTACTTTTTAAGTGCCAACTTTCCTCCATGAGCTAGATGATTCTCCTCCTTTCCATCTCCAACTCTTGAAGTCTAGCTTGAGACTCTACTGTTCCATAGCCATTACCACCTGGTCTTCAAGGAGGGAAATCTTAGAGTTAACATTTTCCAGGGTTTCTTCTTCTTTCAGTTTCTTATGGAGGGCCCAATGCTTAGAGGCGACCTTCATCCTTTTTAAATTATCCATAAAAACCTTGCTGCGACTCTCATCTTCATTGAGATCATATTTCTTCCAAGTGTTATGGAAGAGGCTAATAAAAGATGCAACCGAGAGCCAAGAGGCATTAAATTTAAAGGGAGTGCCCAGTTTAGTGAAAGCTCCCTTCACTTCTAGGAAGATAGGGAAATGATCCGAGAGACCACCTTCCCCAAACCAATGTCTAAAAGCCTATAAGTTTTCTACCAGCGATTCACAGAGAAGGAAACGATCAAGTTGCTTCCCAATCCGTTCTTCTCCTATTCTTTGGTTCCTCCACGTTGAACACAACTTGAGTGGGGAGACATCCACCATGAGAGATGAGGCCAATTTATTTAGAAAGAAATCAGAAAGGGGATCTGCCTTGGCTCTGACCCCCCAAGATTCTGTCATCCCCACAGAAAAACTAAGATCTCCTCCAATTATAAGATTTGGGTGCGTCAAAAAATATTTAGCGAAGAAGGGGTTCCATAACCTCTCCCGATCCAAAACAGGTCCATAGACATTAAGAATAAGAAAAGGGACGCATAGTTCATTGGAGTATAGTTCCACAGCCAAGATGTTTTCCGATCCCCAAGAGGAGATCTCTCGAAGTACCTTCGCGTTGAAGCCCAGTGCCGCCCCTCCCGAATGTCCATTAGCATCTATGGCATGGAAGCTCCAGCCTAGAAGAAGCTTAACGAGGCATCCTATAACTTCTTCCCCCTTCCCTAGAGTTTCTTGGAGTAGAATAATATCAGGTTTGTTGGACCTGACCAGTTCCTTCAGTGCTAGCTTTTTGGGTAGACTAGCTATACCCCTGCAATTGTAGGATAAGATGATCATTGAAAAATCTCAGGGGGTGGTCGCTTTGCTCTAAGCACCCCTGGCAGAGATATCTGCTTCCTGTCAGCAATATTGATGACAACCTTCAACTATGCCTTCGACAGATTAGATTTCCTTCCTCTTAGCTTCCTCGGGCTTGCTGACACCATGTCCAGCTCCAGACCTCCCTCAGCAAGCCCTTTCCCCTTTCTGCTGGCCAAAGGTCTAAGATTATAGGGGGGTTCAGGGCTCCAAACAATAGGAGGGATAGATGAGACAACATCCATGGGAATAGAGGTTAACTTAGGAGAGGATGGAATGGCCATGATAACACAATCTAAAGAGGCTTGACCCTTCCTCAAGTCTGACAGATCATTCAGGAGCTACTTGAACGGACCAGACTCATCACAGCAAGACTGAGATAAAGAAATAGAAGAGCATAAGGAAAAGGAAGGGGATAGAAGCAAACTCGCCTAAGCCGCCCCTGCCTTTTCTGTTGAGGGTCCTAGGAAGGTCATTGGGGTTGAGATAGACTCACTTGCTGCAAACCTAGGTTGTTCCTGTTCATGTTTCACCACTTGCTCCAGAACCAACCCCTGAGCATTTGCCTTAAGATCACTCTCCTTGATTTGAGCCCCTTCTTCTTGTGTGAACACCTCCTTATTTTCCTCTAGATTTTTTCCACTTCTCCTTTATCTTCGGCGACGATGGTGTCCGATAGGACACTCCCGGGCCAGATGTCCGTATTTATGGCAACGATGGCATCTGAAAGGGAGGTTTGCATAGTCCAGGGTCTGAATAAACTCTAGACCTCGATACTTTAGGTTCATAGCATCTGCCAGACCTTCTCTGCGGTTTAAACTTACCAGGATACGAGCAACACTCCAATCATGTGTTCGTAAATATGATCTATCAATGTCGAGAAACTTCCCCAAGGTATTACCAATTGAAGTGAAGGCCAAGTCAGTCTAGAATTTCATAGGGAGACCCGGTAATTTGACCCAGACTAGAGACTCCATCGATTTTTCTTTCTGGGCACCAAACAGGGGCATCCATCTTCTGAATAAAATTGGCCTCTTCCCGAAGCTCTAGTTCTTTTCCAACACCCATTCGACATGCTACTTTTGCCCAAACCAAATGCAAAACCAACCTCTGTCCAGATTCTTGATCTCTTCTGGCTGACCCGGTGCTTCTTTCCATTCTGACTGAGCCCAAACCTTGATGTAGTCTACCGAGAACTTTCTTCCACGAACTCTTCCAACTAGAAAGGTTTTCGAGGCTTCCATCGCCTGATCTATACAGATATCCCCTACAAAAATGTAGTTAGGGCGCTCCTCCTTTTATCTGATAGGTTTGTTCTTCTTCCGCTTCCCACCCACAACCTCCTTCTTGGCTTCTCCCTCTCCTGGGTTCTGATTAACAGGAGCATCTGCCTCTTCTGCCCCAAGCAGCTCAGTTCGCCTTCCAATAGGGTCACTATTGCCTTCATCCGCCTCCACAATCGTCCTTTTTACCCCAACGCCAGAGGCTGAGGCTAGTCTTCGCACTTGTCCCTCTTCTTCAAATCCTTTCAGATCCCCTCCTGCCTCTTCATTGGACGTAGACCTCGACAGGCTGGGGAGCGACACTTTCAAAATAAGGTTTTTAACAGGGACCCTTTCCTGAGTGCCTTTTTTCAAACCCCCTTCTCCCACCGCCTCGTCAAGTAAACGTGAGTTTGTTGTGCTATTCAGAAATAAATGTTGGAGATTTTTCACGGACACATCATGACCCCAGCAAGCAAGAAGGTCTTCTAGCACTGGTTCTATGTCGATGGACTTGCATTCGTAAACCATCTCCTGCTCTTCACATCGACCTGGTTCCATTCAACACATTGTATTACAGTAATACGATCCTCCGAA
This sequence comes from Pinus taeda, assembly GCA_000404065.3. Lineage (NCBI taxonomy): Eukaryota > Viridiplantae > Streptophyta > Pinopsida > Pinales > Pinaceae > Pinus > Pinus taeda. The sequence continues at coordinate 18,446 of APFE030881256.1, read as the reverse complement.
CAAAAACTTGAACCTTCTGACCTGCAACTCCCTGTTCTCGTGGCTCATCCATGAGAGCCAAGCTCATCAACCATAAATATAAATAATGTTATTAAGAATTAAAATAAATTTATGATAAATTTGGATTTACCAAAAGTAAAAATTACCGAGGGGAATATTCTATTTATAGATATTTCTAGCTATTGGCAGTGTTCATTTCACATTTCACAGTAACACGCATCTCTAATAGTAATTTGAAATTGGAAAAAAAAAGGTAAGGTTTCCACGACAAATAGATATTCTTGTCCACTGAATTAATTGATTATAGAAATATGTTAGAATATCGATTGGGATGTACTATTTTTTGCCATTTTATTGAACGACGTTGTCTAACGAAGTTAGACTTTACAATAATTTCAAAATGAATTTGGTAAGAAAAACTGAAAGAATTTTGATGGCGGGAGTATTAAAATATTTTTTTTTTTTTTAATTTCGGTCTAACAGCAAGAGCTAATGGGCATACTATTGAGCGTTAAATCCCTGACTACATGCGCCCCCGTTAGCCCAATAACACGGTGATTTTTTATTTATCTAGTCACTGCGCGCGTGTTATCGAGCTAACAGGGATGTATGTAGCCAGTGATTTAATGCCTAATAGTATGCCCATTACCTCTAGCCATTGTCTAACTAAGTTAGAATTTGGTCCATTGTTTTTGAGAAATTCTAATTATAATAATATGAAAATAGTTTTTACAGTGAAACAAATTTAATCTCATAAAAAAAATCTCTAAAAATTTCAAAATTTTAGAATAATTTAAACCTAACAAAAAAACTCCCAAAATTTTCAAAACCACATTAAAATTTGAAGCACAAAATTATGACCTACTGACTACGATTTATTGGACGGCTTGCCATGCCATGCTGCGTGACGTAAGAATTATGACCAACATGTTATAAAACAAAACTGAACATGGGATAAAATCAATGTTGCACAAGGTAATTTCGATACACCAGAACGAGTATTCTGTACGGCTAGAAGTATCGTTCAAAATTACATAAAACTTTAAATGGGGAGAGGTAATAATATAATATATTAAACTTTAAAGGGGGAGAAGTATGCAAATTTATATAAAATTTTACATGGGGAGAGGCAATAATATAATATATTAAAATTTAATATATATTAAAATAAGAATAAACAATATATTATTTTCATTTAAAAATTTGTTATCAAATTTATTTGGCAAGAAATATGTAAAATAAAAAAATCAAAATATTAATTCATCAATAATTTCTCAATCAAAATTCTTTCTCAACAAAAAAGCATGAAGAGCTCCCAAATCAAAAAAAAGTTGTTATTATTCAATTATTAGGGAATTTCATACAATGCTATATGTTAAGTTACTCGTTCAATTCTTCACCCTTGATGTAACCTCACCAATAGTATATATATTACATCTATTTATAATAGAAATAAGAAAACATAAAATATATATTAATAGTATTTAAAAAAACTAAAACAATAGAGTTTAAATCCAACATTATTTTAAAAAGAGTTTATATAAATAAATTAATATTCCAACTTAATATATATTTTATATTTAAATAAATATGATTTTTTTAATAATATTTATATTTCATAATTTCAACTTTTTTCTTCAATATTTTATCTTTTGTCCATACTATTAAGACAATAATGATGGTTTTCCATGTGGCCAACAATCTTCATAAATTCTTTTATATTCATCCGCCATTAGCCTAGATGAGGAGAATGAATAGCTTTCCAATGACAAAAAACATGAGCCTCATTTTTATTTGGATAGAAGAGCTTTCCATAAACGGATTGTTTCTCTTAGTTCGAGACCCATATCAAGATCTAAATCTAGTGACGTACCCTTCCCTTCCCACAATTCCATTCGTTTAAGCAGCCCCCAAATTGGAAACGTCAAATATATCTAAGTTTACACTTATTCATTGTAGTTTCAGATACTGCTCTCCAATGCCTCTGAGCGGTAACCAGGTAACTATAGATAAAATTCATTAGAATAAATAGCCTCTTTATAAAAGTGATTTAAAATTTTGGTTTTGAATTAATATTCGAGGCGTCATTGAAGAGGTTGTTGAAGTAGAGAGGAGAAGCGATGTAACACCAGAGGGGAGTTCTTGAAACGGCACCGCAATTCTTTGATCATTGATGCGCCCAAGGTTGACAATGTCGATGACTCAGGTGCTATTGGCAGTATCGATGATGCCCATAATGATCCCCGAAGTTCGACCCACTTTCACTTACTAGTGTAAGTTCATCATCAATGACATGGCTGATTTGTCATTACATAGAAATCTTCCCCTTGTACTCATGCTCCAGAATCACTTACACTTACGTTCGATGGAATTCACTGACCTTCAATAGAATCCATGCCTTTCTGCTGTTGGGTCGACATCAGTCACATGGATAATTTATCGAAAATCTTCCCCTTCTACTTGTAAAGAGCATCTTGGTACTGTAGACAGCGTAGATATCATATGGAATTTCATAATTTTGATTTTATTTTTTGATTTAAAAGTTTCAATTTCACTAAAATTATTTGGGTAGGCTTGTTTAACATCGCTTCTAATTTTAGTTTTTAAAATGGCGTGAATGGTGAAGATTAAAGATATTTTTTTTTTAAATGATATTTGAAAATGTTTTTGGATATATACACAATTGAGTAAATGAAACCAATAGTTTTTAAGTAAATTTTTTTCTGATGATGTTAAGACTTGAGTGGCTAAATAAAACGGATTTAATAATTTGAGGTAGTTAGGATGACTATGGATTAGATTACTTGTTTGACCAAGAAAATGTGAGCTAATGCTACATAAATAATAGAGGAATGGGACCTTGACCCCATATAGAATTTCCCCAACACACCCTTATAAAACTTGAAGAGATATCTAGGGTATGAGTAAATGTGGTGACAAAGATTTAACATATTTGAAATGTAGATGATGAGTCGATGGAAAAAGTCATCACAGTTCCCACCAAAGTGGAAATCCAACATGACTGTTACACCACAAGAATAAAGAAAGACATTAAAAGGTTAGTCGGCCAAGCATTGAAAGGGAAGTGACAGTTATAGAATATGGAAAGTCCTTGAGTATACAAAATCCTGAATATTCATAAAGCCTAAAAGACATATTGTCAAAAGTTATCATGAATTGTGTTTTAACATCACATCGGTATTGAAGGAGTTACTAGCAAATTAAATTTTGTAACTACAAAAACTTAATGTATAAATAAGAATGCTCCTCATATATGGGGAAAAAGAAAAAGGAGGAGGGGAAGTAGTGAAAGTGGAAAGGATGGGCGTTCTTGTTTTGGAATAATTTTTGCAATATTTTATAAAATAGGCATTACCTACTTATTAATTCAATTAATTTTTTTGAAAGACAACATGTCTATTTTGCATGGTAATTGTTGGTGTTTGTAGTTTATTAACCGTATATATTTGCATAAGCTTGCATGGTATAATAATGCTCTTCATATATAGGGGAAAAAAGAAAAAGGAGGACGAGAAGTAGTGAAAGTTGAAAGGATGGGTGCTCTTGTTTAGAATAATTTTTGCAATATTTTATAAAATAGGAATTACCTGCCTATTAATTCAATTAACTTTTTCGAAAAACAACATGCCTATTTTGCATGGTAATGGTTGATGTTTGTGGCTTATTAACCCTATATAATTTCATAAGCTTGCATGGTATAAGAACACTCCTCGTATAAGGGGAAAGAAGAAAAAGGAGGGGAAGTAGTGAAAGTTGAACGGATGGGTGCTCTTGTTTAGAAAAAATTTTGCAATATTTTATAAAATAGACATTACCTACCTATTAATTGAATTAACTTTTTCGAAAGACAACATGTCTATTTTGCATGGTAATTGTTGATGTTTGTGGCTTATGAACCCTATATATTGCATAAGCTTGCATGGTAATTATTGATGTTTGTGGCTTATGAACCCTATATATTTGCATAAGTTTGTGAGAATGTTAGGATTATATTATAATTAATTGATGTGTCTTAATGTGGTTTACACTTTTAATGGTTGAAGAACAAATCAATATGTTGATAAGTCTATAATCATTAAATACTTTATTGAAGAAAAATAATGTTATATAATTATATTAAGCTTCATCTAGTCTATCAGTTAACCTCCCTAATTCTCATTGAATTAATATTCACTATAAGTAAATAATATATGTAGATATATATGTAAGTATAGAAACCTTATTAACATTTAGACGCAATTTATAGCTCAATGAAAGGGATCCCTAACCTTGAAGTGGTAATTAGTCCCACATATTGATTGAAGAATACCATTGCAAAGGAAATTAGGCTTAATTTTGGCATGTGATCAAGTCTTACCCTTCATTAATGATTGCTCCAACTTTATTTCCATCAACACAAGCATTTCTATGACTAATTCTACCACTATACTTTCTTGAAAGGATGAGAAAGAGAGAAAAAATGGACACATTTTTTCATTTGATTTACCACTACCATATGCCATTATTTCCTTTAGATTTGGGTAAACCTATAATAAAATCCATTTAAAATTCTTCAAACATGCAATTTGATAATTTTAAACCTATGTTACAACAACAACAACCTGTTTTGTATTATACTTAATTTTATCGTGTATACATTTATACTACATGTTCTTTTTCATTTTGGTAAAAAAACTAAGTTTATATCCATTGAACAATTACAAAAGTATTTTACTTTTGTAATAGGCACAAAAGATTTCACTGATGAAAAAGGCGTTTACAAAGAGTACATAGACATAATTTACATCATATGAAAGTTTACAAAAAATTTAATCTAAGACATTTGGAACCTATTGGAGATTTTTTCTTACTCATAGAAATTGAATTTAATCTCCTTTAATAAAATCAAAATATATATTACTCTGACAATTCCAAGAAAAATATGCATAGAACATGAATGAGACACTTAGTACAAAAGGAAACAAACAAAAACCCACATATAGAGGACAAAATAACTAATTAAAAACCATGAGGGGAAGTAGAGATTCTTTTGCATTTTCCATAAGGATGTTGGTAAGCCCTCAAGCCAAAATTTCACAAGCAACCTAAGAACGACCAAAAGTACGAGTGACTGCAGAGGTGATAGATTTAGTAAGAGATAACTACCAGAGACATAGGAGCCCCATTTTCTGAAGGAGCAATGAGAATAGATGGTGCAGGGTTGACCATTAGAACAGTTGGTGTAATGTTGACCTGTGGAGTGTGGATCATTATTGGAGTGTCAGAAGCATTCCCTGAAGAAGAATCATAATCTAACACAACATGCGTCTTCACCCTTTGTAGATGTATTAGAATATCATCTAAAGAATATTGTATGCTCATGAGAAGGCATTTAAAATCCTCTTGTCCTAGAAATATCTTGTAGTGGTCCACTTATTTGTCTAGGATGACCAATCAAAGCAAATAATCGAACTTTTGGTGGCCTGCAACAGAATGCAGAAAATGCAATTTTCTCTTACCAAATTTTCTAGGGTCTGGAATCCAATTGAATTCTGAATCATCCAACTTAGATTTAGAAAAGTAATATTTGTCCCCAAATTCCAGAGAATCAAGTTATTGAATCTCCCTTCTCATTTCCAAGGGGATTATTTCAAACATAGTTGCCACGAAATTCCACTCGAACAAACTCCTACAATGAGAACTAGACCTTCTACTGAAGCCTCCACTATGGCTTACCATTCTCTATTGAGGTGGCATAGTTGATTAGAGAGGTGCACCAAAAGGATAATTTAACTTCACTGCAATATTTCGTTTAGGGTTTTGAAAGAGATACAAAACTAAATCCACAAGGAGAAGATGTGAGGTATTTTGACAAACGGCTATATCATCATCATAATAGGAAATGCACCATGGTGGAGAAAACCCATGCCCTCCAAAGACTCTTTTCACCAAAAATTAAAAGGTGGTAGAAAATGACACAACCAAGAGAACTGAACATAGTGATTTGAGGAGTAAACACAATGTCAACTTCTAGAACACTTTGAGGTTAGTCAATGTCGTAACTAGGAAATGGAAGCAAAGAGAAATAATGATGTGATGGTCCAATGTTCATGAGGAGGAGGGTGAACTGAAAAAAATAATCATGTAACTTGTGTTATACCATATCAATGACAAACCATCTATAAACATGAATACATTACAAGACTCCCCAAATTGGCATATTGGGAAATAGAGTAAACTAGTTAGTAATTTTAGAGAAGCAAAGAAGGTGAAACCATTAAAACCAGATGGAGAAATTACCTGGGTAATAGACCCCACACACCAATATTGGATAGCTCAAAGAGAAATCTGAGAAATCAATACCATGAAGCACCTTAAAGTGTCAATGAGGGTAGAACAACCACCAATTTGAAAAATGACCTGGAGACTGCATTGTGCAAGAATTGAGTGAAAATAATTGACTATGAAACCTTTGCAAATAGATGTAATATTTTACCTTAGGAACTCCCCTCCACAAAAAATGGAAGAATGATTATTGACTTACTGAATAGGTCATGCCAAGCATGAGAGAAAATTACAAAACCATAGATGTTACAAAATTAAAAACCTCATTGCACGATATTATGTACCAATGCCACCCTTTGCATGACCCAATCCATTTATAATCACATGAAGAAGAGACGTCTCACAACATTGAAGGACAATTACGTTGTCAAGGAAGGACCAAGGTAGGACAGTTCTGTAATGCTGCACACGTCTTAAGAAAGACATTCTCGATGTATTGTGAGGATCCATTAATGGCTTGCAGGCATACTTCCTTCTCTCACATGGTTGATCCTGTCAAATAAATTAAGGCAAAACCTCTGAGGACTAAGCAAACCATAGTCGATGCATAGAACAAAATCTAGAAATAATACTTGTAGTCTACCATCAACTTTGCACTTGGATTAGGGAGCACTACCAAAACATATATCACCATTTTTAACCCACCTTTCTTACACATTACATTGTTGAAGGCACACTTTGTAGTAATCATCCACATGCTCTAGGTCATTCGATGATTGATGTCCATTGATGTGGTGGATAACACCCCCATCAAGGAACAATGACACGAGCATTTACTATTGATGACTTTGGAGAATAAATAAGTCTGTCAAGGTTTCAATAGCATATTCAATAGGAAATTGAATTTTGTCAACCATTGTACCAAGTAGGTGAAGGAAAAATGAGGTGTACTACAATGTTAACTTCATTGTCGTCCACCTTCTGGTTGATTTTTCATTTTCTAAATTTATCTCAAATTTTAAGTTTTAAGATAGTAAAATTTAAATACTTAAGTATTATTTATTTATTTGCTATATTATTATTATTATTTTAAATTATTATTTTAATTATAATTTTTACTTATGTTTTTAAATAGCTACATTTATAAGCAAGTTTAAAATTATAAATTGATTTCTATTTTACTTTGATTTACTAAGTTATATAGTTATTTTATCTTTTATCTTTTATTTATGTATATTTTTAAATTAATTTTATTTGGTCCACGGGGTCTTGGATATGTAGTGATTGGGTGCTCTGTTAAGGCACTCCTTGATGTGAAATCACTAGTTCAATTCCCCACCCCGATCAGGGTGATATATTGGACATGATGAAGATGTTGTCGTGCCAAGCTTACATAAAATAAAATAATTTTATTTGAAATATAAGAATTAGTTGGAATTGTATATTTGAGTTGCTGATTTTGTAAAATTGGAATGGCTTGAATACCTTTGAGAGTGTTGAAATCCATTTATGCATTAAAAATTTGAATTTAAAAAACAAGAATTAGGATTTCACCAAAAATTATATTAGTATCTTTTTTTAATATTTATAAATCCAAGTTTTCTATTTAAATTTTACATGAGTTTCATTGCAGCTAGCCTCATCCCTACTGGATTTATTGGCCAACAAATAGATATCCATATACGTAGACAACAAAATATATACATGATAGAAACAAGGGTTTATAGGCCATGCATGCCAAAGACATTCAAAACTAGAAAGACTGCCTTGTACATAGTTATTCAACATAGTTTACTAGAGTTGGGTTGTTGGGGCCTAACCTCAAAGATAGGGGAGGAAAAACTTCATAATGGACATGGACATCCATATGGTCCATTAGAGCTTCCATCCTTTCCACCTTTTCTAGAATCCAGTGTTGTCCATGTCCTAAGTCGACTATACGATCACGCAGTTGCCACTGATTTGTCTGGTGGTGATTAATAGTTGTAAGGAGAGTTGAATGTTACTCCACACATAGTTGATTATACTGATCTAGTTTAGAAATAACCAACATCCATTTTTCCTCATGACTAGCCCGAGGCTAAGAACTAGACCTATATTTAGGAACTAACTACATAGAAGAACAACTTGAGTGTCTTTTTTACCACTAGAAGCTAAGTGAGGAGCCGACCCCTTCACCTTAGAATGGTAATAACATCAGGACGATACTCGAGAAGTAGCCACCTTCACCACTTGAGAATAATTATAACCTTGATGTGGCAAATCCATCGATGAAAACAAGAACAAACCAGAGGAAACAACAACACCATCCATTACTTGAACCTGCACATAAGACAACCAACTAAACTCGAAAGAAAAATAACACCCAGAGACCCGACCAGGGAACCACCAATGATACCAAAACAAGAGGAAACGATCCACTAGACAATAAAAACAACATACAGACTCGCAACCTAGAACCACAAAGACCCAAAGAGCTGATACTAAAACCCCCAACCAGAAAAAGAGGAAAGGCCCCAGAATAGTCTTCCTGATATGAATGATGTGATGGAACACCTGAACCACATCCACCCACTATGCAAAAGGACCATCAATAGGAAACAAAGATCAACAATAAAATCACCTAAACACTCTTCACCACGATTGACTAGAGAGATTAAATGAGATACAACCAAGAGGAGAAACAGAACAATGAAAAGCCAACTAGTTTAAACCTAAAATTAATAATCGACAGGTGAAGGAGAAAATAACCCAAAGGCATGAGAGATCATAGAGAGCCTCGAATTACAATCAAGAGAGTGTTTCCTAACATACTAACTAGATTGAAGATCCAACCAAAGATAACTATATAATTAACAAACCAAGGTCTCCTTCATGCAAAACAAAGACACCTACAAAAACCACAGTCACTGTAGGAGGCCAATGCACTCTAGGGAAAATTTTAAAAATGGAAAGTTCTCTTGAAGTTTAAAAACATTAGCGAATCTCACTAGTCCCTAATATGCAAAATATAAAATGTTTATTGATATATTTATAAAATTATTCAAAATAGTAATGGTTGTGTATATACTCTCTATATAATGTTAACAATTTTTAAGGTAAAATAATTTCATATTGTAAAATTTTGGCGAATCATTTTTATAAAGAATGGAAATTGGTGAATCTTTTTTTGGAAACATCATGGAAAATTAGCCCACCTGGAAATATTATCCCCTAAAATTTTCCATGATGCACTCCCCTTTGTCTATTCACCCTAAGCCAACCTGTGAGATTGAACAGATCTCAGAAACACCCCACGTAAAACACATAGACCCTAAAACAAATTACATAATCCCATTCAACAAACGTCACCATGATATTGATCAAAGAAAAGACTTGCTTGTGTGGGAGTAAATGCCACCAGACATAGGATTCCCATGCCACATGAGCATACAAGAAGGAAATATGCCATGCCATCATAAACAAAGGTTATCCGTGAGATCATTGGGGCAACATACGACCCTAATGTGCACTAGATCTCGAGAAAAACACCCCATCTAGGAATTATATCGCCAAATTTGGTGAAAAGACCAAAAATTAAAATTTTTAAGTACAACTTTATATTTTTGTGACTAGAAGAATGGGAAAAGGGTGAAAAATATCAAAACTTAAAATGCTTAAATCCATCCTTATATGGTTTGGGTGACTTCAACAACTACTCTCTTTTAGTAGTCTTTTGACAAAGGGTGTATGTAACACCATTATAACCTTTAGGTTCCCACAAATGTCTCTTCCACAAAACTATGAACTTTACATAATGATTATCTTAACAGATCACCTTCCTAACAACCTTTGGTTGATTTCCTATGTACAAAAAAATAAGACCAAGGTCATGGGATGCGTATTCAAAGATGAACTTTGGGGAAAACATAGTGATGGGTATCGCTAGTGATTAATTTATGGCTATAGAAATTGACAAAGGCAAAGTGGAATTAATTGAAATTTATTTGTGAAAATGAAGAAAATAGAGGCCTCAATGATAGGAGTGAGGAAAGTATGATTTGAATCATCACACTCAAAATGGCGGCCAGTGTAGATGTAGCCCGATCCACCTAGCTTCCATGTTTGTATTGCAGGTATGAAAAACTTTGAATTGTGATTGCCAGGATCTTGTTCACAACATAGTTCTAGTTTCAACGTCGTGCTCACAAGGTCAATTGGATGCACATTCTCAAAAAAATTGGGGACCAAACCCGGGTACTGAACCCTGTAAAGATTCTCTTAAAATCACCTCCAATTCTTTTCTATTTGTAAATCCCCTTTGTTGTCGATCCAAAATAGATTGACTTTTGTTGTTCAGTCTTACTAGACGTCCAAGGATTTCCTCACAAAACCACTCACAATTCACTATGATGAAATCAAGCCCTTGAAAATAGATGATTTCTCCAGCTTTATGCAAAGAGAATGTTATGGCTCTTCGCCTCTCTTCAACCTTTGTTGGGTCATTATAACTGATAGATTCCAAACTGGCCATTGGAGCATTGTTGGATAATTAGAGCGAACCATATGGAAGAATTCATTTTGTTCCTTGATGCATTCCCTATGTTCCCTGCCTTCTATGAACAAAGGGATGCGTTGGAGACATAAGCATTGTATCCCGATTTGCATGTAATAGTCAGGAATTTCCTTAGGGAGATAGATAGATAGACATACATGGGGGAGTGATTAAGTAATGGCTTAGAATCTTCAAGTAGAAGCTCTTTCTTACAATCCAGAATCAGTTTTCCTTAAATCGATAAGTGGGTGAATCTAACATATTATGCCTTGCACCCCGGGGAATATGATATCCAGCTTCAACTCTATCCGAGGTTGAGCAGTAAACAGGACATGAGATCTCTGATATCTAGAATAAATTAGCCATGTCTCCTATTCTTCTCAAAGATAAAAGAGACTCTAGTTTGATTATTTTGTTTCTATATTTTTAAAGATTAAAATCAAAGGGTCATACGTGCAACCTTGAGAAGAATCCAGGAGTGACGAAAGTGTGATTTGAATCGTCGCACTCAAAATGGTGGCCAGTGTAAATGTAGCCCAATCCACCTAGCTGCCATGTTTGTGGCTTGTGCCGACCTTCCTCCAGTATTGCAGGTCTGAAAAGCTTCGAATTGTGATTGCCAGGATCTTGTTCAGAAAAGATTTCTAGTTTCAACATCATGCTCACAAGGTCACTTGGGTGCACATTCTCAAAAATTCTGGGACCAAATCCAGGTACAGAACCCTGTAAAGATTCTCTTAAAATCACCTCCAACTCTTTTCTAGTTGTAAAGCCCCTTTGCTGTCAATCCAAAATAGGGATAACTAGAGTGAACCATATGGAAGAATTCATTTTGTTCCTTGATGCAGTCCCTGTGTTCCCTGCCTTCCATGAACAAAGGGATGCGTTGGAGACATAAGCACTGTATTCCCATTTGCATGTAATAGTCAGGAATTTCCTTGGGGAGAGTGATTACGTAATGGCTCACAATCTTCAGGTAGAAGCTCTTTCTTACAATCTTGAATCAGTTTTTCTTAAATGGATAAGTGGGTGAATCTAACATATTATGCCTTGCACCCTAGGGAATATGATATCCAACTTCAACTCTATCCGAGGTTGAGCAGTAAACAGGACATGAGATCTCTGATATTTAGAATAAATCAGTCTTGTCTCCTATTCTTCTCAAAGATAAAAGAGGCTCTAGTTTGATTATTTTCTAAAGATTAAAATTAGAGGGTCATACCTGCAACCTTGGGAAGAATCCAGGAGTGAGGAAAGTATGATTTGAATCATCGCACTCAAAATGGCGGGCAGTGTAGATGTAGCTTGATCCACCTAGCTACCATGTTTGTGGCTTGTACTGACCTTCCTCCAGTATTGCGGGTATGAAAATCTTTGAATTGTGATTTCCAGGATCTTGTTCATAACATAGTTCTATTTTCAACATCGTGCTCACAAGGTCAATTGGATGCACATTCTCAAACGTTTTGGGACCAAACCCGGGTAATGAACCCTGTAAATATTGTCTTAAAATCACCTCCAACCCTTTTCTAGTTGTAAAGCCCCTTTGATGTCGATCCAAAATAGATTGACTTTTGTTGTTCAGTTTTACTAGACGTCCAAGGACTTCCTCTCAAAACCACTCACAGTTCACTATGATGAAATCAAGCTCTTGAAAATAGATGATTTCTCCAAGTTTATGCAAAGAGCCTGCTATGGATCTTCGCCTCTCTTCAACGTTTGTTGGGTCATCATAGCAAGACTACATTCTCAGTGCTGGAATTTCATTTCACACAGTTGAGCAAACTCTTCCCATCTCATAACTGGCTTGTTGGAATGCTCATATTTCCAATTGAACAACACTTTTTAGTCATGGCATAGTCTGTAAATTTTGGGAACCCTTTCTAAAATTGTTTTGGTTGTTTGCTGCACATGATGAGCAACCTTATTCACTGAACCAGATGACCTTTCATCCACTGTATATAGGATTGGGGATAATTCAACAAAGCCAGTGAAACGAACCCTAAGCCTGTAAACGCATTGGACCGCTGATAAGTACAATTTTGACCTTTCAGAAGTTTTATCAATATGAGTGAAAACAATTGTGACATGAGTGAGAAAGGTTTCTACTCTTTTGGAATTTAAAACAATAAATCTTAGCCAATATATTATATCTTTTTTAAGTTCTTGAAACTTTTTGGGTTGTCTGTTGTCTGGTTTTCTGAACAGGCTGCAAATTATGAGAAAGAAATGTGGGTTTCGAGGACCATGGAACATGAGATCATGAAAAGCATGGAACTCATGTTGATCCGCAAGGTCCCAAATTGAGATTCTAGTATCATCATCTTCCAGGACCTTGATTTTGATACCCTGCGTTCTTGTGATGGAATACCTAATAACATTCATAACAAGGATAATTCATCTAATTTCAGAAACTGTAAAATCTTCTTACTCTTATGAATTTTGAAAAGCTTAAACCTCTTTTTAGGTCATATTTTATTTGATTCCAAATAATGAATAATCTTCCTCGTGGTCATTGCATGATCGATCTATTTATCTATAGTTGTTTTTTAGTATTATATATATTATATTATCATTCTCCTCACTGAATATTTCAACAACATATATATGTGTAGATTGGATTGTTGTCTTTACCTTTGTGTATAATGAGAAATTGATTAAGGATGAATAGGGAAAGACATAAATATTGCCTATAAATTATTGTCCACAAAGGAAAACTCTAGCAGTTTTGGGCACTGTTATGGGCATGTCTTTTTCAGAAAATAAACCTGTGGCTAGACATTGACATTTTGTCCAAGCTGTTGGTGAACACGATCAGTTTTACCAGAGGCTTGAATTTGAGTTCCATTCAGATCAATCTATTCAAGCCAGTAATTCACCTGTAATGAAACACGCTCATCAGGCTATCCTCAACCGCACAAACAAAAAAACAGGGAAAGAAGACAGCCAGAACAAAACATAAGAAAGGGAGCAATAAAATAAGAAAATGCATCTAGACAAAAGGTTCCCAAAAATTCTGGGGAACAATATTATTATTCTTTATGGTGATAAAATCATCCAATCTTGTTCATGGGTTCAAAAAAAGACAAGATAGAGGGACTGGAATTGATTCTACATACATGGAGATTCTATCATTTGCACTGTACACTGCACAATTGACAAAGCCAGATAATCTTGAAACAATCCCAATACTAAACTGATAACATGCTCCACCATAAAACCAATTCCGACCGAACGATTGTTTTATCTCATTTTTTGATATCTGGCATCTACCAAAACACAATCCTCATAAGCCACCGCATCTGTCTGTGATTAGAAAAGGTCATCCAAAAGTATAGCAGTGATATTGGATCTTCCATCCAAATTTCCATAACCTTGAAGTAAATTGTAAGGACAAGCTTTCTTTTTGAAAGAGAAATATTTATGCTTAGTTTGTTGCAAGGAATGCACAATAGAATCTGAATTCTCAACCGTGTGAACATTCTCCATTACCTTCTTCCCAAGCACATAACTCTTCTAGAAAAGATATGTAAGCAACACACTGTCTGGAAATGGATTCCTACTCGTTCTCTGCAATGAAACTCTCACTATCATAGCGTTGGCCAAATGCCTAATAGGCTGGATTCCACCAAGTATTACCCCACTATTCAACAATTTCATCTCCTTCTCCCTTTTGTCCAACGAAGTCCACAACTCGTTCCCATAAACGCTCTCAAATATACCCTACATCCTTACACCATGACTTCCTTTACTGTTCAATCCAGAGTCAACAATGTTTGTGCCATTCTCAGGCATAGGATCACTCCAAGTCATGTCCTCTATAGTCAGATAAAGCCCGTTCTTCTTCCCAACTACATCCATGGCATAATCTAAAACCAAAACCCCCTCAAATTCTGTCAAAAGAACATGTTTAAACTTATGCCTGACCTTAACCAACAACCGCTGATGACATGCCCATCTTCTCAACAGAATGGGGGGTTGATCCAGAAACCCAATCAAAGCATCATCGGGATTAAGCTCTGAGACATCGAAGCCCACAATGGATCCCCACACACAGGCTCAAAATACATAACTTCATATCCAGTGCTCTGATTCCCATTATGCGATCCCTAAAGGGGCTCATTCGCTTTTCCATCTCCCACACCATAATTCCTATCTTGGGCATCTTTCTTGAATGCACCTAAATTGAATCTACTAATTTTACATCTAGAAACTGTCCTGGCCACATTAAATTCCCCTCCACCCTTATTAAGGGAAATCCTAGACGAAGATAACAGCTGCTCAGACTTACCCACATGACTGATATTCACGCTGGTTCTTGGCATTGTTTGTTGGGAAGAAGCCTCCCTCACTAGCTGTTAAACAACTTCATGAATCTCCTGGCGCTCCTCCTCCTGCAAAAAAATCTGCCCTGCGCCGCCCTCCTGGCCCTCCTCCTGCATAAAAAGTTCGTGCAGCACACGATGGACTGGCTAGGTAGACTGACCAGGGTGCGTTGGGTTTAATTAATTTTTTAACTAAGTCTTTTAATGTTTTTTTGGACGGCAGATAATCATTGAATCATTTAACAATAGATATGAGGGTTAAGACTAGCATTTGCACCTAATGTTGCAAAGGAAACACCGTAAGGAATAGTGTGTGGAAGAATATTGAAATGTGAATGGGCTTTTTTGAAAGCAAGGGTCGATGCTAATGAGTTTGAATTGAGGAAGCCATGCCGAAAACCCTATTCGGGGTTTAAAGTGGCTATGAAATGGAATAAAAGTAGTCATACATATCCATTGAACTTTTTTAGATACCTTAAAGATTGCCTAATTGAAGGTGAAGTTAAACAAATGAATTCACGCGAACAACAACTGGGTATCCATATCGATATACAAAATTTTAAGGAGAGGCATGTTAACATTTTCAAGCAACATTCTAATGTATTTGCCTAGAAATATGAAGACCTTAAACCATGTCACATTGTGATGAATTTAATCCCTGCTAGGATATATTCCTTATGACACAATGCGCTTAGGAAGTTTTGTTGTTGGAAAGTTTGATTGGGCTACATTGAA
This sequence comes from Pinus taeda, assembly GCA_000404065.3. Classification (NCBI taxonomy): domain Eukaryota; kingdom Viridiplantae; phylum Streptophyta; class Pinopsida; order Pinales; family Pinaceae; genus Pinus; species Pinus taeda. The sequence continues at coordinate 2,567 of APFE030881256.1, read as the reverse complement.
TTAAGCAAGACTGAAACATTAATGTTGACGTTGTAGCTATAGTTGTTCTACATGTTGTTTAATCTCTTTGCAAGTTTGGTTTCATCATGCCCATATGCTAAGGAGAGGGTCCTCTTGAGAGAATTGAATTTGTTGTCATTCTCCATTGCTAATTCTTCTTGTTTTGGGACAACTTCATATTAGCAATCGCTATTGTTGTCATTGTTATTGTTGAAATTATTGTGAGAGAGGTTGGAGAACTGGACTTGAGGTAGTCTGTTGTTGTTTCCATTGCCATTCATGGCTTCATCGTTTAAAAAACCATCTATGAAAGGATCGTCACTCACCAACAACCCACTGAAAGAGGCAATTTTGGGCAGTTGTAGTTTGTTTTGCTGATCAATATCAGGGAAAGAAGCCATCACTTCATCTGCACTTGGTGATTCATCTCATTCTACCCCTTGTACTCTTTGAGAATGACCATTTTTCTTGTAAATTCGGCACAGCACCCAATCATCAAGCTGGAGAACAGAAGTACCATCAAAATCAACAATACCAATTTTAGTTGAATGAATCAATTCCTATTCATAAAGAATCAAAACACAAGAACTGTGAAAGGAAAATCATTCATATTGATCAATATTCAAGAAGACATCATTTTGTAGGGTGTGTTATTTGTATTTACACAATTGATTTTTTTATCCAATCAACTATGCTATTCTTTGTGCTTTTGTTGGGTTCCTTCATCACCACCATCATTGGGAAATTCATTTCCCTCTTGAAGTATGAAACGAGTAGCAATTCCTAATTGATCTCACACTACCACCACAAAGAAGCTAGCAATCCTGATATACAAATCAAACCAGCCATCCTATCAAGCAATCCATGTAGTTCTCAATCTATAGCTTTGATAACCCAAAACTCAAATCTTTTATATTTAATATGCACATAAATTTTCACATTAATATGTCTGGATCTCATTCTAAGATCTGAGACAGAGGTAAACCAGATTTTTCATACTACGACAAACAATATTAGCAAGTCTTGGAGTCTCTCTTATGTAATGTCTCCTCCTTATTTGATAGAGTTGAAGTTGTATGAGCATCGACTGCACTAAAGGGATCATCCAATAGATAAATGTCAGCATCGTTATATACTGCTCTAGCCAACTGAATCCTCTGTTTTTGTCCTCCACTCATATTCAATCTCTCTCCCCAATCTCAGTCATATCTCCATGAGCAAAACTCTCTATATCCTTGTCTAATGCACAAGCCTTTATTGCCTTCTTGTATTGAATTTTGTCTATTGGTTTCCCATAGAGTATGTTATCTCTGACAGTACCACTCTGAATCCAAGTTGTTTGTGCCACATAGGCAACATTGACATATACTTCAACCTGCAGGTAGTCCAATCAAAAAGTTTATGGAAGAATTTATGTATATAGAAAGCAAAAAAGTTGCATCTACAATCTTGTTGAACTATGAAATGGTTACTTTTTCTCAAGAAGAGTAGTTAATGCTCAACTTACATCTAAAATTTTTGGGATTTCTCCAAGAATTGTAAATAGGAGAGCATATTTCTCTGATCCCATTGAGCCACAAATTGTTACCTTTTCTCTAGTTTTAATGTGCAGCTTTATTCCCTTCAAATGTTGCCTTTGTCAATGAAGATTCTGGATCCCAGCTGAGTATGGATTTATGAATTTCGATGGTATACTGGGATCCGGCAAGTGCTTTCCTCACAACAGAATCTGGTCTTAGCTCATCATATTGTAAGAACTTGTCCAAAACGATCTAAGGAGGCTTTAACCTAATATAGCCAAAACTTCAGGTAGCATTCTCACTGGATCTTGTATCACACGGAATGTTGCAAGCACCGTAAATATGGTTGTGGTAGTTAACAGTGGATCCCCTATGATAGCACACCCGACAAAAACTATAGATGTAGTAATGATGGGTGACATCCAGTAGAGTATGGTACCATATGTTCTATTAAATTGTGATGAAGACAACCATTTGAACTCCACAGCTCAGAGATTTTCTATCAACTCTTTAAATTTTTCTTCCCATGCTTGTAGTTTGATTATTTTCATACTATTAAAAATTTCAGATGTTATTCCGAGTCTTTCATCCTATGCAGTCATGAACACAACTTGGCACTTCTTGAGGGTTTTGGCCTTGGAAATTTGAGTTGTAACTTAAATTTGTAACATTATTCAATCATCATTTTACAATTTAATTAATTTAATTGCACCAGATGTTGCAATGGAAACGCCGTAAGGAAATAGCATATAACAGTAATTAATGTTTTTTTGACAATTTTTGAAAGTCAGAAAAATATCAAGAAAAGGCAAGGACCATGCTACAGTGAAAACTTACATCTTGCTACCTCTGAGTACGACCAAGCTCTAATCCTTGAACTCTATTGGAAAATTTTAGTAAGCACAGAGTTTCTCCCATGTCATTTTCATGAGGACTAATTTGTACAAATAAAGTCTTTGTGCATCCTCATGAGTGAACATGCATCATATTGGTGTTAGATGTTGTGGAAGGACTTTGAGACAAGACAATATCATACCATCTCTATAT